>JAOTNS010000878.1:0-71389 GCA_028476615.1 Culter alburnus
CACAAGCAGGGCCATGAAATGCAAATGTCAGGCAAGAGCAAAGAAACTGGACCTTATATGATCCACAAAATCTTATGTATTATTATAGAGGTAATTCAGCATAACAAGCCTGTTTTCAAGCAGAATTCACTGAAGGAAAGAAGAAAAAAAGAGATAGGCAGAAACACAAGAACTACAACTGACTTCAGTCACAGCTTAGATGAAATCAACTGAAGATAAAAAAGACATTAAATCTCTGAAGATCTGATTAAACACTCCACAAACAGCATTACCAGCTTCACTTATTACTAACCAGACTGACTTTATTTCTGTCACACGTCTACAGAAGATCTTATTGAGAATGAACAGGTTTAACTCGTTTGTTACATTTGAGGTTACCATGATGGTGATTGATGTTTCCATTAGTTGGCCTCTAACTTTACACATATATAATTGTCTTTTCTGACTGCTGCGATGGTGTGTTTATCAAAACATTAGCAGCAGCAGCAGTAAAATTGAAATGAGATCAGGTGTTGGCTGTTACGGTCAATCGCAATTGTGAGTTAAAAAGTCAGAATTCTGAGATAAAAAGTCGCATTCATCTTTTTTTTTTTTTTTTTAGTGGCTTTGATTTATTTTTTTTAGTGGATTTTTTTTTTTTTTTTTTAGTGGCAGAAATGGGCTTCCATAATTTCATGATAATTACAAAATCATCAAATTAACAATGATCACACTTCAGTTTTCTTTGCTACTGCTAACGTGTTTGACAAACAAACTACTACAGCAGTCAGAAAAGAAAAATATATATGTTAAAAGTTAAGAGGCCAACTAATGGAAACATCAATCACCATCATGGTAACCTTAAATGAAACAAACATGAGAGTTAAACTCCTGTTAATTCTCAGCAGGAACTGCTGTAGACGTCTGGCAGAAATAAAGTCAATCTGGTTAGTAATAAGTGAAGCTGGTAATGCTGTTTGTGGAGTTGTTTAATCAGATCTTCAGAGATTTAATGTCTTTTATCTTCAGTTGATTTCCTCTAAGGCTGTGGCTGAAGAAAGTTGTAGTTCTTGTGTTTCTGCTCTTTTTTTTTTGTTCTTCTTTCTTTCAGTGATTCTGCTTGATAACAGGCTTGTTAATGCTGAGATGACTCTATAAATAATATATAAATATTTTGTGGATCAGATAAGGTCAAGTTCTTTGCTCTTGGCTGACATTTGGCATTTCTATGGCCTGCTTGTGGTCCAGATCTGGCAAACAGGAGCGGTCCGCCCAAGTGCCATCATTCCCGCCACATGTGGCCCAGATCATCATCCCACGTGTGCCAGATGTGGGCCGGATTTGGGCCGACACAAAGTTGCTATCTGGGTCTGGGCTAACCCATGTGCTAAACATGGGTGTACTGGTTGGGAGGCGTCCGGCCAGCGGGACCGTGACAGTAAGGGGTTAAAAACAGGTGATACACACAAGCTGCACACCTACGCGTTGCGGCTATTGTCTTCGTCAGGGTGTGAACAGCAAACACACTGAAAGTTCATCTTGAGCAGCAGTTAATTAGTCTAATAACAATCACCTGGTTATGCTTAACCAGCATAACCAGGTGATTGCTCAAGATGAACTTTCAATGTGTTTGCTGTTCACACCCTGACGAAGGCAATAGCCGCAACGCGTAGGTGCGCAGCTTGTGTGTATCACCTGTTTTAAGTAACAGCCAAGATGAAATAAAGGCTTTTTAACATTACTTTTCGCTTGATTCGAGTGCCTTGGATTACCTACTATTACAAGTAAAAAAATTTCCCTCGTATCCAAAGAGCACCGAGACTGAATTTACACCCGTGCAGCACATCTCTTGCATTATCTTTTGTGGATCTTTTAACTTTGTTTGTCTGGCTGTTAAAACCAGAGGTGGAAAGTCCAGGGGTCAGAAAGTAGATGTCCTGCCATATTTTTATTCCACCCACTGAAGCAGCGTTCAAGTTAATGAGAAAAATTAGAAAATTAAGTGATTAATTGAGTGATGATTGATCATTAATGAAGACACCTGATGATAACAAGCAGAATCACCAAAGGAGAAAATCACAATTTTTAAGACACCATCACAGAGATTAGTCGAGCTCTTGACACTTGATTTTTTAAGGTTAGAATTTGTTTGGGCTGTTAACTGAGTTATAACAGCCAGACAAGAAAAAAAACAAAAAACAATCAGGTGGTGTTGGTTATGTTTTTACATAATTATAATTTGATCTGATTCACTGAACTCATTTAAGTCCCGGGTATACTTCGGCCATCCGCGTTCGTGCACCGTCCGCATGATGTAATTAGGGGGCGCTAAAGAGCTGCGGGTTGCCGACCTCTGATCTGGGCTAACCCATGTGGGGCCTCCATGGAAACCGTGGACAAAAATGTCTGGGCCCCAGTTAGACAGCCCAGGTGACACCCATCTGGGCCCCACCATGCTGTGTTGGCTGGGTTTTTACGTTCCCAGAACAAACACTGAATATTTAGAAAACGTTCTTATAATAAAATTCTGTTAGCTGGGATCCAGCATATACTGCAGTGAAAACCAGAGGTGGACATTCCAGGGGTCAGAAAGTAAAAGTCCTGCCATATTTTTATCTCATCCACTGAAGCATTAATGAGATAATTAAGTGATAAATTGAGTGATGATTGAGCATTATTGAAGACACCTGATGATAACAAGCAGAATCACCAAAGGAGAAAATCACATTTTTTAAGTTACCATCATCGAGGTCAGGGTTTGTTTTAGTTGAGCTCTTGACCCTTGACTTTTCAGTATTAGATTTTGTTTGGGCTGTTTTAACTGCATTAAAACTAACCAGACAACCAAAGTTAAAAGACAATCAGGTGTGGTTATGTTTTTACATAAACATTATTTGATCTGAATCACTGAACTCATTTAAAGCCCAATCTCTGAGTTAGATTTACATTATTGATTACAGCAGCACTGTGATTCTACAGCACAAGATCAACTTTTACAATACAATTTTTTTTTTTTTTTTTTTTTTTAAGAGTTCTGATTTTTTAAAAAAAAGGGCTCATTTAAACACACAAACATCAAGAATCATCCTGTGAATCTCACAGTGGTGGCCATCATAAAGCATGTTGCAGTGCATTCTGGGAGCCACCAATCAAAATTCATCCATGGCTCCCATCATGCATTGCTGTATGAATAAATTATGAGCTAAATTGTCTTAGTAATTTCATTTATTCTCACTATTAAATTTTTTTTCTAATGTTCAGAGTTGATCTGTTGATCAGAATATGTTGCTTGTCACCGTTGTTGAGATTCACAGGCTGATACTTGATGTCTGTGTGTGCCTAAAATATTTTTTTTTTTTTTTTTTTTTGATAAGGACAACTTTAAAAAAAAAAAAAAAAATTCTGTATTGTATGAGCTGATCTTCTGCAGAATCACAGTGCTGCTGTAATCAATAATGTAAATCTAACTCAGAGATTGGGCTCTAAATGAGTTCAGTGATTCAGATCAAATAATGATTATGAGAAAACATAACCAACACCACCTGATCATCTTTTAACTTTGCTTGTCTGGTTGGTTTTAATGCAGTTAAAACTGCCCAAACAAAATCTAATATTAAAAAGTCAAGGGTCAAGAGCTCAACTAAAACAAACCCTGACCTCGATGATGGTAACTTTAAAATAGTGATTTTCTCTTTGGTGATTCTGCTTGTTATCATCAGGGTCTTCAATAATGCTCAATCATCACTCAATTAATCACTTATTTATCTCATTAATGCTTCAGTGGATGAGATAAAAATATGGCAGGACTTTACTTTCTGACCCTGGAATGTCCCACCTCTGGTGAAAACTGATGATGTTTAACATTACAATAACATTAATCTGCTGCAGATGAACTAAAAGTACCAAAACTCAAATTCTGATTTCACTGGGTCTTCAAACAAATAGATTTGTAATTTTGTCATCACCACCACAAACTATCTGGAGCCTTGATGTTATTCCTATTCATTGTCAAATATCTAATAATCTCTCTTCATTTTCACCTACAGATTTTTTTTTTTTTTTACTAATCTGTAAGAAGTTTTAAAAGAAGTTATCATCACCAATCAAAATCTTACCTTTACATGTTGGTGCTTCTTCCCAAGTTCCACTGCGGCAGAAAACTGTGCTTTTCCCTTTCATTAAGAATGAGCTTCGACATACGTATGTTACACTAGATCCATATCCATAAAATTCTTTAGGTTTAGATGTTATGAGTGCATTTTTCACCTTTGGAGGAATGTCACAATGCACATCCACTAAAAAAGAAACGTATGGAAATTCATGAACTCCAGTAAGACTGAGGTTAACATTATCAATAGATTCGATTGTCCACTATATGCTGTTGCTGCTCCTCACAAAAATATAATAAGAGTTTGAGAAGCTCACCCTCACAAACTGGTGTCTCCCATGTACCACTGACACATCTTATGAAGCGTTGAGTTGGTTTGAACCCTGGATCACATTCCAATTCAGCAGTTCCTTGAATCTGACGGATTATCTTTAGTTTTCCTTGGTGAACACTGGGTAAAGCACCACACTCTTCCTCCCCTGTAAGACAGATGATGTTTCAGTAACCTGTCATTCATCTAACACCTGAGACTGACAATAATTAAACTCACGTATACACCAAGGTTTTTCAGACCAAGAGCCTCTACTGCATGTCACTGAATCCCACCAGTTCCCATGGAATGGTTTATAACCCGTGTCGCAGGTGTAAAAGATTTCTTCCTTATTGGAGGGGAGGGTGTGTATCAACCCATTTTCCACAGATAGATCAGGGCACAATTGTTTTGCTGTGAGGAAACAGTTTCAAAATTCTGATTTCATATGTTTTTGAGTTGTCATTGTGCAGGAGTATAATGATTTGATTGATATTGAAAAAGTTCAACCCAGCTAACAGAATTTTGTTATAAGAATGTTCTCTAAATATTCAGTGTTGGTTCTGGGAACATTAAAAATGTCCAATTTCTTGACTTTCAACTTAATTTTGATCTAAGATTCAACATTCTAGGAATGCTGATTTGTAACATTCCAAGAACATGAAAATGTCCAGTTTCCTTAATGTCAGTAGAATGTTATTTAAAGGTTAGTATGATGTTCCTAAAACATTCTTTCAATCATCCAAACACCTGCTGTGAACAAACACTGAAAGAAAGAGAAATAAGAACACAAACTGCAACTTTCTTCATCCACAGCCTTAGATGAACTGAAGATAAAAGACATTAAATCTCTGAAGATCTGATTAAACAACTCCACAAACAGCATTACCAGCTTCACTTATTACTAACCAGACTGACTTTATTTCTGTCAGACGTTTACAGAAGATCAGAGGTGGGTAATCCAGGGGTCAAAGAGTAAAAGTCCTGCCATATTTTTATTCCATCCACTGAAGCATTAATGAGATAAATAAGTGATTAATTGAGTGATGATTGAGCATTATTGAAGACACCTGATGATAACAAGCAGAATCACCAAAGGAGAAAATCACAATTTTTAAGTTACCATCATCGAGGTCAGGGTTTGTTTTAGTTGAGCTCTTGACCCTTGACTGTTTAATATTAGATTTTGTTTGGGCAGTTTTAACTGCATTAAAGCCAACCAGACAAGCAAAGTTAAAAGATGATCAGGTGGTTTGGTTATGTTTTTCAAAATCATTATTTGATCTGAATCACTGAACTCATTTAGTGCCCAATCTCTGAGTTAGATTTACATTATTAATTACAGCAGCACTGTGATTCTACAGAAGATCAGCTTATACAATACAGATTTATTTTTTTTTTTTTAAAGTTGTCCTTATCACAAAAAAAAAAAATTCTTTCAGGCACACACCAGACATCAAGTATCAGCCTGTGAATCTCAACAACGGTGACAAGCAACATATTCTGATCAACAGATCAACTCTGAACATTAGAAAACAGCTACTAAAAGTCACAGAAAAACAGCAAAATTTTAATAGTGAGAATAAATGAAATTACTAAGACAATTCAGCTCATAATTTATTCATGCAGCAATGCATGATGGGAGCCATGGATGAATTTTGATTGGTGGCTCCCAGAATGCACTGCAACATGCTTTATGATGGCCACCACTGTTGAGATTCACAGGATGATTCTTGATGTCTGTGTGTTTTAAATGAGCTTTGTTTTTTTTTTTTTTGTTTTTTTAAATCAGAACTCACTTTTTGACGTGCCTGACACTACCTCTCGAAATAAACCAACATCCTGGAGTTATTCAGTTTAGTGATGGGATTTATGGCTCTTGAGGGGATCCGGGTCTTCGCGATCCGTTCCTTTCAAGAGCGTTCAAAAGAACGCTCTTTTGGGCTCTTTTAAATATAGTCAGTTTTAAGAAGCCAGCTTGGGGGCATCTCAGTTTATCCTGGAAATAATCACTGGGAGGAATGATGAGGTGAGATTTGTAGTCAAATAATTAAAACTCGGATATCACACACCAATATCTGAGTTTGAATTATTCTGAAATATTGATTATTACCTCATTTGTCATGTGTGGACTATATTCCATAGGGTTGCACAAATCCCTCTGCTTAGACAGTGACATCACTATTTTGGATTTACCTTTAGTACAAAGTGTGTGTGTGTGTGTGTGTGGTGTGTGTGTGTGTGTAAAGCTACGTTGACTTATGTTATTCATACAATACCTACTCACAAATAAACATCAAAAACAAAGCCGGCTGCAATGAATTTCTGTGCAAAACAGCTTTTACTAAAAACACTTCCACACAAGAACATTGTTATCACACAAGACGTGTGTGTCTTCTTCCTTTCGAAGTCCGAATGACCCGCTATTACTGACGTTGGCACTGAGACAGAGAGGCAATCGCACGTGTTTTTTTTTTTTAACTGGAGTAAGCATGTGACGGCAGCGTGCACACGTCATGGCTCCGCTCCTACCCAATGACAGAGGAACGCAGGGTTTTTTTCCACTGGAGTACTCACGTGAAGGATGCGTGCACAACTAATAACTAATATCATCACGCTATAAAGGGTTGGCCTGCGCTGGGTGCGCCCCTCCCCCTATAACTGTTCTGTCTCGCGGAGGAGCTCATTTGTGTGCATCTGTGTGAAACACTCATAGGAAAAAAGAACGACAGAAAGAACGGCTCCCCTCCAGCCGCGACTCGGCTCCCATCGTTCATGTTTATGAGCCGTTCAAAAGAATCGGTTCGTTCGCGAACGTCACAACTCTAATTCAGTTACTCCAACAGTACACTGATTTAACCTGCTGTGAAGAGAGAACTGATGATGATGAGCACGAGCAGCAGAGCAGCTGATATGAGTGCGCATGCGCGGCGCACACGAACGAACATACACGGCCTGTCACCGTTCTCGTTCTCGAGTCAAGAACCGGTTGCAGCGTTTTTCGGATCATCAGTACACAACCGAGAACCGCTTCTTTCGGACATGTCCGATTTGAGAACCGGTGAGCTGATGATACTGCGCATGCGTGATTCAGCGTGTGATCTGAAGCTACCGAACAGTAACATCACAGCACCCGGCTAACTATGACAACTGATGCTATGAGAGGAATTGAATGAGGGGCCAATCTGGTGAAACGTAAGTTTATTTAATTACAAATAAATCGTAATGTAAGAGGATCATGGTTTCTGCTCTGATGAAGACTAATTTATTTACTTTATAACTGTAAAACTTTGTTTGCACATCACTGCCTGTATATGTCATGTGTTTGGATGCTTTAGATGCAAAACTAAATTGTAAGAAACGCTTCAGATTATAATGTTTTAGTTGACTGATGTTATGATTACTGACTTTATATATTTGAATGTGTTAAGTTTTTTCATCCCGGCCCGCGATAGACGTCGGAGCGTAAAAGAACCGGTGAACCGTTTTTTTCTACCGGTTTATTGAATCAAACTGTCCAAAAGAACCGGTTCACGGATAAGAACCGAACTTTCCATCACTATTGCTTAATCCACTTTAATGTTGTCATTTGGCTGTTATTGAAACAGACACATTAATTTTGTTTATCAATGCAGAAATGTTTTCTGTAAACACCTACAATTGTTGATAAAGAAGCAACTCTACAATAGTCAGAGGTCAAGAGCTCAACTAAAGCAAACACCAATCTCCATGATGGTGACCTCAAACAAAACATCTAAACCTGTTAATTCTCAATGAAAATTTCTGTAAATGTGTGTGACAGAAATAAAGTCAGTCTGGTTAGTAATAAGTGAAGCTGGTAATGCTGTTTGTGGAGTTGTTTAATCCATAGATGCAAACTCCTCACCTTTCAGTGAGAACTCACCTTTTTGAGATCAAAATAGGTCACCTATGGGACCTAATTTGGGTAATGGGTAATATTTTATGTATTTGAGGTCTGAGATGTGGCAAACTGTATTGCCATCTAATCAGCAAATATTGTCTTAAATAACCTGCACTCCATCTTTTATAACATGAGATTTTAACCAAATGTTGATTTTGGTCAAATGTTGCAACAGTATGTTAATTTTTTTCATGAAAAATTTACAGTTTTGGACATATAGGGTAATAAAAAATAAATTAAAATATCCCCTAAAGTAACTACAAATGAGCATGTAAAGCAAATAACTTGCATGCCCCCGTGCCGCGCAATGTTCTCACATTTTTCCCCCCTTACCTGTTTGCATCCCTGTCTTTTATCTTCAGTTCATCTTAGGCTGTGGCTGAAGAAAGTTGTAGTTTGTGTTTTTATTCCTCTTTCTTTCAGTGTTTGTTCACAGCAGGTGTTTGTGTGATTGAAAGAATGTTTCAGGAACATCATACTAACCTTCAAATAACATTCTACTAACATTAAGGAAACTGGACATTTTTTATGTTCTTGGAATGTTACAAATCAATGTTCCTACAATGTTGAATTTTAGATCAAAATTAAGTTGAAAGAACATTTAAGGAACATTATACCTTATAAAAACCTTCCGGTAACGTCAAGAAAACTAGACATTTTTAATGTTCCCAGAACGAACACTGAATATTTGGAGAACGTTCTTATAACAAAATTCTGTTAGCTGGGTTATTCTGTTTTCATATTTAATGTTTTCTTGAAAACATTCTGAGAAGCACAAACAATCATTACACAAAGACATAACTGCCATGGTAAATGCTGAAGTGCA
The DNA here is from genome assembly GCA_028476615.1 of Culter alburnus. Lineage (NCBI taxonomy): Eukaryota > Metazoa > Chordata > Actinopteri > Cypriniformes > Xenocyprididae > Culter > Culter alburnus. The sequence goes on from JAOTNS010000878.1 coordinate 9,146, forward strand.
GTTATTTACTGTAATCTACAGTATGTTACTGTAAAGATACCATGCACTAAAATAAAACTCGTGTTACCTCATTTCACTTGCAGAAACCAACTGCCTCAAAGTGTCCGACTGCCATTTAAACTTACAAACTAATATTGACTATATAATGTGAGCGTTAGCATTAGCAACTACACAGTCACCATCTGTTAAATAAAACAACATGCAGCATATCATCAATGCCTCTTGATCTTCTCCTGAACCTAAGCACAGGCTCTACTCTTCAGCACAATGGTGACCCACAAAACTCAATTTTACAGTAAACTACTGGCAACAGTGTTGCCAATATATCGTCGCTGTCCGATGAAAACCACGTATGTCCGTTTTGCCGATTTTGAGATTTTTCGACGGATTGAATGTCCAGGTTCATTTCCGTATACAGTATGCTTCACATATCTAAATGGCCAATGAAAAGTTGTGAAATCATGTCATCTGATTTTCACGTATATCCATTTGGTGTCAAAGCTGTCAATCACGCCGCGTATCTCCCGCCCTGTGGAAGCATCTCTCCGGTCTCGTGAACTTTCATCGAAGCTCAGCACTGGATAGCCGAATAACACTGTGAGGTTACATTGCCAAATAAATATAGCCTGGTGAGACAATGACTTTCCTTTATCGAGGTAAACGTTTCCCCCCTGACGCCAGACGTTCGTCTAGGAGTGACAAAATTACGGTAGGACTGTGCAAACAAAGTATCTGTCTAGCATTACCATGTCAGTGTATTGATTCATTGTCCCTTCATAGTTTGCAAGAGACATTTAATACATTTATATTAATATTAAATAAATAAGCGTATTTAATAAACTAAGACGTAGGATATTTAATAAACTGAGCGTATTCATCTGTCAATATGAAACGCGACTTGGCCATTCTAATTAATGATCGGAAGAACGCGTATCGACCACCGTTACTGTAAAATATGCACGTATGTCCATTTAAACTCAATTTTGGTCAAATGTGGATTATATCATTACACTGACAAGAATATGGTTACATGTAAAGATGCCGTACCAAGTATGACAACGCTACATTCAACTGCTTTTGAAATACGGTGTTTTTTTCACTTCCTGAAAAGTAACCGTTTTGGACATACGTGAGTTTCATCGGGCAGCGACGATATAACTGTTTTACAGTTTGTTACTGTTAAAATGCATTTTGTGGGTGTGTCTTCTTATCTTACACCTTTAACCCTTTCAACCCCACAGGAACATCCTCTAGTGTCCACGCTACAGAGTAAAAGTAACATTGATGCTGTGTTGCAGTGAGTTAATTAAGTTGATATTTAAGTGATGATTGAGCATTAATTACCAAAATAATTACTTCAATTATCGTCTGGTTCAGCTCAGCTACCAAATCTGACCTCAGAAGACTACAGAGGGTAGTCCGGTCTGCTGAGCGAATCATTGGCACAACCCTCCCCACTCTCCAAGAACTGTACTTATCCAGAGTGAGAAAAAGGGCAAAGAAGATCACTCTGGACCCCTCACATCCAGCACACTCCCTCTTTGAACTGTTGCCATCCGGTCGACGCTACAGAGCCCTGAGCACCAGAACGACCAGACACAGGAACAGTTTCTTCCCTCAGACAATCCATCTCATGAACACTTGACAAACACGGAACACACAACTCTATTACACATTATTTACTTAAAACGCTTATATGTGTGCAAATTTATATTTCAAATTTGCACACATAACTGTACATACAAATTGTCTATATTATATATTGTTTTTTGCTTTTTTTGCACTTTGTCTATCTTGTAAATTTGTATTATTATTTATTTTTTTATCATGTGTCTTGTCTTGTCGCTGTTACTCTGTTGCACTGTGGAGCTTCTGTCACTAAAACAAATTCCTAGTATGTGTAAACAACATACCTGGCAATAAAGCTCTGATTCTGATTCTAATTCTAATGATGAACACTGCTGTTAACAAGCAGAACCACTGAAAAGAGGTACAAGAACAGAATAAATACAAGCAGAAACTACAACTGTCTTCCAGCCATTACACATTATTACACTTACTACTGACCAGATTAACTTTATTTCTACAAAAGAAATCTTATTGAGAATTAACAGAAGTTTAGATGTTGATTTTTTTTTTTTTTTTTTGAAAATGGTTGATGTTACCATGAGGAGATCAGCGTTTGCTTTAGTTGAGCTCTTCCCATGATTTTTCTACCTTTTTTTTTTTTCCCTCCTTTTTTCCTCTGGCTGTTTAACATTTATGCAAATCACAATTGTTATGGCAGAAACAAATGTGGAGGAAAAAAATCGTGAGTGTTGGTAGTTATGTATTGGTGAAGACATAACCATCACATAGTCTCTTGATTCACTGAATTCATATTGTGTTTTATTACATTATTAACAGAGAAAAAATTTTCATTATCACCACTGTGAAACTACAGCAAGAGTTCATTTTTAAACACCATTAGAGCCCTGCATTTCTGCCCGAGCCCGACGGGCCCCGACTTATTTACGGCCCACGGGCCGGGCTTCGGGCCGATTTTCACGTCATAGCTCAGAGGCGGGCCGGGCCTCGGGCCTGTTTTAGGCTTCTCCTCCTTTTAATACTTTGGACATCCATTAATTAAAATAAACCATGAGAAGCTGATGATGGTAAAACAAACACATGCATAGATATAGTGCTGTGCTGGCGGAAACATGATGAGACCATATCTGCGTCTCATTTCTGAGGCTGCGTGCGCGCGTCCTCATGTTTAGTGTAGTAGAGAGTGCACCTTCAGTGCAGCAGCTGGAAGAGTGAGAATTGGATTAAAATTAGGGATGTTCATTTCGGTGTGACCCATTAAAAATACCAAAATGTTATTTTCAAGGCTTTAGTTTTATACATATGCAAATATGGCATATAAAACAACAGAATATGAGTATTCACACGTCACGTACCCGCAGCGCTTGAATGGAGAAATCGCGCCGGCGCCTTGTGCACATACACAAGATAGCCTATCAGTTCTCACATTTTTAACTTGACATCACAGCCTGTTTATTATCAAAATAAAATACAGTCAATCAAAGTTACACTGCTCAATGTATATATAGGCTAGTCTGTACAATCTGTGGCATTCAGCCCTATACTATCGACTCTTAAAAAGCACATGTGAAGGATGCATTGTTAGAATGCGAGCGAAGTACAAAGCCTATAATTTACATAATAAATACTAGTTTAGCATTCAAATACTTCACGAATATGGAAACATTTGGATTTGTGCCGAATTGGAGAGGTAGGCGACGTTCTTTTATTTTTCGTTATGGTTCTGTTCTGAATATGCTACCGTTTATAGGATATGTTGTCTATAGCTATATGTTTATAGATTGTTTTCTTTTTAAACCGTCTAACCGATAGTATTAATTGGTCAGACTTCTTGGTTAATAGTTAACTAGTCAATTATGAGCATCCCTAATTAAAACTTTCCAATGCGGATGCCGTGCTTTTTCTCTCACGATTCTCTTTCTCTATGAGAGTGTTCTTCTGGCTGTAGCATGTTGTCTCGCTTTTCATTTGAAAAAAAATGACCATGTTCAGTGATGAAGCTTTGATTTTGATGCACATCTGTGGTGTAAGGTAAGACAACCTGTAAGTTTGTTTTTAAGCCAGTTTTGTTTTTGTTTTTTTATTTTTCCGCACGCTGTTACGAGCAGCAGAGCAGCCTGCCTCAGCTTGAAAAAAGTTATTTTTTACTGTGTTAGTGCTAATAAAATGTTTAAACTAACATTGTGATATGTTTATATTAGTGTTTTATATCTATGGCTTTTATTGAACAAGTGTTGATTTGAGAGTCTAAATCGATCAAACGTGCTCAACTCACTGTCGGCCGCTGCGGTCGTCACTTTAAAAACATAATCTTTGATTTAATAAACAAAGAAGTGCTCCAGACATTTTTCTAAATTAACTTAATAAAGAAACAAAAAGGATTACAACTACTTTGCAATTAAAAGCAAAACTGAACATTTTAATGGCTACAACAAAGGCTGCATTATGGAGAGGATTTAAAAAAACAAAACAAAACAAAGGGCTCCAGTCGGGCTGGGGCCGAAAATTCTGACAAGCTGACGGACACGGGCCAGGGCCAAGATTTGTGGCCCATGCAGAGCTCTAAACACCACGAACAAAAAACAGCTGCATCATTATTTAAACACACACAGATATCAAAAATCTGCACTTCAGTCTCAACAATGGTGGCAATAAAAAAGGACCATTCAGCTGCATAATTTAGTGCATGCTGGGAGTTTTTTTCTATGCTGGCATATTTTGTGGATTATAAGACTTATATATTCTCCTAAATAACTGATTACTGAAATGTTGCTGGATCTTACGCTGGTGAATCACAGTCATAATATAATTAATAAATTATATTTATCAGGTGTTTTTGGTTGTTGTGATGATGCTGTAATCATCTTGGACTTGTTAAATTCACTGATTGCTTTCTGTGTCTAGTCTTTAATTTAATGGGTATTTTATGTTTATTGATTGAGCTATATCTGTGATTCAACAGCATAAGAACCAACAATGTTTCAATAATCACTTATTTAACAGAATATATAAGTCTTACAATGCATAAAATATTTTGAGTTCTTGCTTAACTTGCACAGCAGAGACATCAACAATCAGAATATGAATCTCAACAATGGTGACATCCAAAAAGTTTAATGTTGCAATGCATGCTGGATGCCAGCATAGTACAAAACTCCCAGCATGCACTGCAGCATGAATAAATTATGCAGATTTATTGCCACCATTGTTGAGATTGATGTGCTGATTTTTGATATCTGTCTGTCTAAAATAAACTCTTTTTAGATGATTATAGTTGAAACTCTTGCTGTAGTTTCACAGTGGTGACAATGTAAAATTTTATTCTGTTAATAATGGATAAAACACGGTATGAATTCATTGAATCAAGAGACTATGTGATGGTTATGTCTTCACCAATACATAACTAGCAGCACTCAATGATTTTTCCTCCACATTTGCTTCTGCCATAACAAATGTGACATGCAAAAATAGTTTAAGCAAAACTTATTAAAATAAAACTGATGAATAAAAACTCAAGGGTCGAGAGCTCAACTAAAGCAAATGCTGATCTCCTCAATGGTAACATCAAACCAAACATTTTCAATAAAACATCAACATCTAAACTTCTGTTAATTCTTAATAAGATTTCTTTTGTAGAAATAAAGTTAAACTGGTCAGTAATAAGTGTAATAATGTGTAATGGCTGAAAGACAGTTGTAGTTCTGCTCGTAATTGTAGTTTCTGCTCATATTTTTTCCATTCTTGTTCATCTTTTTCAGAGGTTCTGCTTGTTAACAGCAGGTGTTCATCATTAATGCTCAATCACTTAAATATTAACTTAATTATCTCACTGCAACACAGCGTCAATGTTACTTTTACTCTGTAGCGTGGACACTCAAGGATGTTCCTGTGGGGTTGAAAGGGTTAAAGGTGTAAGATAAGAAGACACACCCACAAAATGCATTTTAACAGCTACAAACTGTAAGTTAAAAAACAGTAATAAACTGGCAACACTGTTGCCAGTAGTTTACTGTAAAATTGAGTTTTGTGGGTCACAATTGTGCTGAAGAGTAGAGCCTGTGCTTAGGTTCAGGAGAAGATCAAGAGACATTGATGATATTCTGCATGTTGTTTTATTTAACAGATGGTGACTGTGTAGTTGCTGATGCAGTGAAAATCTTTTTCTTTGAAATGTTTTTATTGAACTTTAAAGAAATAAGTAAATAGTAATAATATGCTCATATTATTAACATACAATAAAAATTAGTTTGTAAATTTAAATGGCAGTTGGACAATTTGAGACAGTTGGTTTCTGCAAATGAAATGAGGTAACACGAGTTTTAATTTAGTTCATGGTATCTTTACAGTAACATACTGTAAATTACAGTAAATAACTGTACAATCAACAGTAAATTACTGGCAACAGTGTTGCCAGTATTTTACTGTAAAAAAGCCCGGCAAGGTCTAACAGTGTATCATTATGTGGTGAATGAATCTTTCACATAAAGCATTGGAAATGAGTGTGAGACTGAAAAAGATTCACACTTTCAAACTTTTAAACAAATATTTAAATAATAATAAATAAATTATTAAAATCAATAATAATAATAAAATCATACCAGTGCATTGCTGTATGTCTGCCCATTCAGTCCGGAAGTTACATGTGATTTCTACAGGCTGCTCTGGTTCAAACCCAGGACGACATTTATATTGTATCCTTGAATTGATGTTGTATTCTGGTCTCTGATCTCCCAAAATCTCTGCATTTGGGATGTTTGGTGCTGCACACATTTTCCCTGTAAAACAAAAATATCAATCATATTAATTTGAATTCATATTATCAGAGGTGTATAGTGCAGGGGTCAGAAAGTAGAAGTCCTGCCATATTTTTCATTCCACCCATTGAAGCAGTGTTAAAATTAAGGAGATAATTAAGTGATTAATTGAGTGATGATTGAGCATTATTGAAGACACCTGATGATAACAAGCAGAATCACCAAAGGAGAAAATCACAATTTTTAAGCCACCATCGTGGAGATGAGGGTTTGCTTTAGTTGAGCTCTTGACCCTTGACTTTTTAATATTAGATTTGTTTGAGTTGTTAACTGAGTTGTAACCAGAGGTTGGTAATCCAGGGGTCAAAGAGTAAAGGTCCTGCCATATTTTTATTGCACCCACTGAAGCATTAATGAGATAAATAAGTGATTGAGTGATGATTGAGCATTATTGAAGACACCTGATGATAACAAGCAGAATCACCAAAGGAGAAAAATCACAATTTTTAAGTTACCATCATCGAGGTCAGGGTTTATTTTAGTTGAGCTCTTGACCCTTGCCTTTTTAATATTAGATTTTGTTTGGGCAGTTTTAACTGCATTAAAACCAACCAGAAAGCGAAGTTAAAGATGATCAGGTGTTGGTTATGTTTTCTCATAATCATTATTTGATCTGAATCACTGAACTCATTTAGAGCCCAATCTCTGAGTTAGATTTACATTACTGATTACAGCAGCACTGTGATTCTACAGCAGAAGATCAGCTTTATATATATATATATTTTTTTAGAGTTCTGATTAAAAAAAAAAAAAAACAGAGTTCATTTAAACACACAGACATCAAGAATCATCCTGTGAATCTCAACAGTGGTGGCCATCATAAAGCATGTTGCAATGCATTCTGGGTGCCACCAATCAAAATTCATCCATGGCTCCCATCATGCATTGCTGCATGAATAAATTATGAGCTGAATTGTCTTAGTAATTTTCTTTATTCTCACTATTAAAATTTTGCTGTTTTTATGTGACTTTTTAGTAGCTTGTTTTCTAATGTTCAGAGTTGATCTGTTGATCAGAATATGTTACAGGCTGATACTTGATGTCTGTGTGTGCCTAAAATAACTTTTTTTTGTGCTAAGGACAATTTTTTTTTTTTTAAATTCTGTATTGTAAAAGCTGATCTTCTACTGTAGAATCACAGTGCTGCTGTCAATAATGTAAATCTAACTCAGACATTGGGCTATAAATGAGTTCAATGACTCAGATCAAATAATCATGTGAAAACATAATCAACATCCGATCATTTTTTAACTTTGCTTGTCTGGTTGGCTTTAATGCAGTTAAAACTGCCCAAACAAAATCTAATACTAAATAGTCAAGGATCAAGAGCTCAACTAAAACAAACCCTGACCTCGATGAAGGTAACTTAAAAATTGTGATTTTTCACCTTTCACCTTTGGTGATTCTGCTTGTTATCATCAGGTGTCTTCAATAATGCTCAATCATCACTCAATTAATCACTTATTTATCTCATTAATGCTTCAGTGGGTGGAATAAAAATATGACAGGACCTTTACTCTTTGACCCCTGGATTACCCACCTCTGTACACACAATATTATATATTATATATATATATATATATTTTTTTTTTTTTTTTTTTTTGTGATAAGGACTTTTTTTTAAAAAAAAATTCTGTATTGTAAAAGCTGATCTTGTGCTGTAGAATCACAGTTCTGCTGTAATCAATAATGTAAATCTGTTTTTTTTTTTTTTTTTTTTTTAAATCAGAACTCTAAAAAAAATTGTATTGATAAAGTTGATCTTGTGCTATAATCAATAATGTCAATCTAACTCAGAGATTGGGCTTTAAATGAGTTCAGTGAATCAGATCAAATAACGATTATGTGAAAACATAACCAACAACACCTGATCATCTTTTAACTTTGCTTGTTTGGTTGGTTTTAGAGCAGTTAAAACTGCCCAAACAAAATCTAATATTAAAAAGGCAAGGGTCAAGAGCTCAACTAAAACAACCCTGACCTCGATGATGGTAACTTAAAAATTGTGATTTTCTCCTTTGGTGATTCTGCTTGTTATCATCAGGTGTCTTCAATAATGCTCAATCATCACTCAATTAATCACTTATTTATCTCATTAATGCTTCAGTGGATGGAATAAAAATATGGCAGGACTTTTCCTTTTTGACCCCTGGATTACCCACCTCTGGTTGTAACAGCCAGACAAGCAAAGAGAAAAGATGATCAGGTGTTGGTTATGTTTTCATGTAATTGTAATTTGATCTGAATCACTGAACTCATTTAAAGCTCAATCTCTGAGTTAAATTTACATTATTGATTACAGCAGCACTGTGATTCTACAGCAGAAGATCAGCTTTATCAATATAATCTGAGGGATTTTGCAAAAGGTGTTCTGATTTAAAAAAAAAAAAAAAAAAAAAAAAAAAAAAACATTTTCATTTAAAGACACAGACATGAAGAATCATCCTCTTTAAATGAGTTCAGATCAAATAATGATTATGTGAAAACATAACAAATACCTGATCATCTTTTTTTATTTACTTGTCTGGCTGTGACAACTCAGTTAACAGCCCAAACAGATCTAATATTAAATAGTCAAGGGTCAAGAGCCAAACTAAAGAAACACTCATCTCCACGATGGTGGCTTAAAAATTGTGATTTTCTCCTTTGGCGATTCTGCTTGTTATCATCAGGTGTCTTCAATAATGCTCAATCATCACTCAATTTATCACTTAATTATCTCATTAACTTTAACACTGCTTCAGTGGGTGAATGAAAAATATGGCAGGACCTCTACTTTCTGACCCCTGGGACTATACACCTCTGCCCTGCTGTAACTGAGTTATGACAACCAGGCAAGCAAAGTTAAAAGATGATCAGGTGGTGTTGGTTATGTTTTCACATAATCATTATTTGATCTGAATCACTGAACTCATTTAGAGCCCAATCTCTGAATTATATTTACATTATTACATTACATTATTGATTACAGCAGCACTGTGACTCTATAGCAGAAAATCAGCTTTAAAAAAAAAAAAAAAAAAAAAAATCAGTGTATGAATCTCAACATGGGTGGCCATCATAAAGCATGTTGCAGTGCATTCTGGGCCACCAATCAAAATTCATCCATGCCTCCCATCATGCATTGCTGCATGAATAAATTATGAGCTTAATTGTCTTAGTAATTTCCTTTATTCTCACTATTTTATTTTTTGCTGTTTTTCTGTGACTTTTTAGTAGCTTGTTTTCTAATGTTCAGAGTTGATCTGTTGATCAGAATATGTTGCTTGTCACCGTTGTTGAGATTCACAGGCTGATTCTTGATGTCTGTGTGTGCCTAAATGAATTTTTTTTTTTTTTTTATCAAAACAACTTTCAAGAAATCATTTGAATTCTATTGATATAGCTGTTCTAATTAGGGATGGATGATATCACTTATTTTGTTTTCAATATGATACAGATGCGATTAGGGATGGGCGATACCACTTATTTTGTTTTTGATACGATACCGATACTTTCAAGGCCAAAATCGCCGATATCGATACCGATACGATACCTGTAATCTGAATTTAAGTTATTAAATTATTAACAATTTAAGTCCTTAAATTATTGAATTACTATGAGTAAAATGGGTAATGGTACCCACTTAACATTATATTTGAAATGTATTTAAACATTAAAATGTTTATTTGTAGTGGTAACCATGGAAATCTACAAATACTGTAGGCTTAGCTGAACTATGGTCACTGTAGTAATGGTTCAGTTTCATAAGAGACTGCTAGTGACAGGCTGTTGCACCCATAAAATGCAAACTTTGTATTCTGACAGTGAAGTTACAGAACAGAACATCAATACGAACTTTCAATGTTCAATTTAAATAAATGTAATTGCAAAAACTATGTAGGATACTATTTCATTTTGTTTGTTGTGAAATAACTCAAACATATTATGTTGTTCTGTCTGCTGTTAAGCATTGTTCAGGGCTGCGTTTCCTAAAAGCATCAATGGTTTCTTACAATATTAAACGCATGCAGCCGTTTGAATGTAGTGTCGGCAGTGAGCGAATGCTTTCTGTGATTGATTGGTTCTGACTTGCAACATTTGCGCGTTCAGATGAGCAGGAAAATAGTTCTGCTACACAATTATTCGCTAACATAGGTTATTTCTCCAATTCAATGTATATTGTATGCATTAAATTTATTGTTAATTAAACAAAATCTCTGGTTAAAAAAAACACACCTTAGTATCGATATTTTTATTTGAGTATCGATACTTTCGATACTCACCGCCAGTATCGATATATCGATACTTAATATCGATATGCCCATCCCTAGATGCGATACCTCTAGTCTGAATTTAAGTCCTTAAATTATTGAATTACTATGAGTAAAATGGGTAATGGTACCCACTTAACATTATATTTGAAAGGTATTTTAACATTCAATACGCCTTAATTGCTATTTATTAGATTATATTTTTGTTTACACATGGTGAAAATGTTTATTTTTAGTGGTAACCATGGAAATCTACAAATACTAGGCTTAGCTGAACTATGGTCACTGTAGTAATGGTTCAGTTTCATAAGGGACTGCCAGTGACAGGCTGTTTGTATTGATGAAGCTCACACACCGAGTACTGTTATCAGAAGGCATTTATTCTTGTTCTCCGGTCAAGGTTCAAGGTTCAAGGTTGATTTATTTATATAGCACATTTAAAAACAGCAAGCATGGCTGACCAAAGTGCTGAACAATAAGGCGAAGGAAAAAAAAAAAAAAAGAAAAACAAAAGAAAATAGAAAGTGATACATACATTCACACAATATACTCATACTGAATTAAAAGCTAAAGAAAAAAATAAGTTTTAAGAGAAGATTTAAAATAGTTATAGACTGTGCCGATCTGATATAGGCTGGTAGACTGTTCCACAGCCTGGGGCCAGCGATAGCAAAGGCTCTATCACCTCTCTGCTTTAATCGCGATCTGGGGACACAGAGAACTCTCTTATCACCAGATCTCAGATTTCGAGTGGGATTGTAAGGGTGGAGTAGCTCAGACAGATAGCTTGGTGACTGGTTATTTAGCGATTTAAAAACAAAAAGAAGAATTTTAAATTCAATTCTAAAGTGTACAGGTAACCAGTGCAATGATTTTAAAATTGGGGTAACATGATCAAATTTGCATTTTCTTTTGAGAAATTTTGCAGCAGCATTTTGCACTAGTTGAAGACGGGCAATAGAGGATTTGGACATACCATAATAAAGAGAATTGCAGTAATCCAGCGAGATGTAATAAGCGCATGGATCGCAATCTCTAAGGTTTTTTCGGAGAGTGAGGATCTAATCTTAGAGAGGAGACGTAGCTGAAAAAAACAAGAACTAATTAGGTACTAATTAGGTACTAATAAGGTAGTCCAGGTCGAGGTTTTTGATCCCAGAGCTATGGTGGGGGCCAAGACTATAACCTCGGTTTTAGATTCATTCACAAACAAAAATTTTGAGAGAACCACAATTTCACTTCTAGGCATACAAAAAGAGATCTCAGAGCAGCATTTGAGTTACGTTTCAGGGGTAAATAGATTTGGGTATCATCTGCATAGCAGTGAAATGATACACCATGTTTTCTGAAGATGGAGCCCAGAGGAAGTAAATACAGAGAAAAGAGAATAGGTGCAAGAATTGAACCCTGCGGTACTCCACAAGAGAGTTGAGTAGGTGATGAAGAGAAGTTACCTAATCTAACAGAGAAGCTTCTATTCGTCAAATAAGATTTAAACCAACTGAGGACAGTTCCCTGAATGCCCACAGAGTTTTCCAGACGGGACAGGAGAATATATGATCAACTGTATCAAAAGCCAAGGTTAGTCTAAGAGTATCAAGATCACAGATTCACCAGAGTCAGTCGCTAACAGTATATCATTAAAAACCCGTAATGAAGCCGACTCTGTGCTGTGTAAAGGCTTAAAACCAGATTGGAAAGTTTCAAAAATGTGATTAGAGCTAAGAAAAGACTGCAGCTGAATAAAAACAGTTTTTTGTTCTCCGGTCCTAACATAGAACTGAACTTAACTGTATCACTGCATTATACTGCCATCTAGTGGCCATCATAACATGGCAACACACACATATCAATACATCTTCTTTTTTTTTTTTCTTTTTTTTTTTAACAATATTTTATAACTTTATACTCAAACATTGATCCTTTCTAAGAATTACAAAATAACTCTATATATCACCATTCACAATTCTTAGTCATCTCCACTTCAGCTTTAAACTTAAATTCCGTATTTATTTATTTCTCTGTTATGACCTTTACATCTCTTCTATCAATCTTTTTGGTCTGTTTATTTGTCTCTTTGGACGTTCTGTCAGTGTCTCAACATCCTTTTCTTTATCAGTCCCTAATACCTTACTTTCGTCTGGCGTTTCTGCTTGTTCACTTTGTTTTGAGATTGCCAGGTCATGTGTGTCACTGTCCTTGATTTTCATCTCTCTCTGAGGCACTTTCAGCAGGTGTCTTCTGTTCCGCCTCATTATCTTTCCATGTTCTGTTAACACCTCATATGACCTGGGTGTAGTCTCTTTTATCACTTTAGCCAGCGGTCCCCACTGTCCATCACATCTCACTCGTACTACTTCTTCTTGAGCCAGTGGACTTAGTGGTTTGGCTGCGCTGTTGTAGTATTTCATCTGCCTCTCATTTGAGGAATGCAATGCACTCCGTACCATGTGATGCTTTGCTGATGGAAGTCTTGTCCGCAGTTTCCTATTCATGAGCATTTCTGCCGGCGATAGGCCATTCTCCAATGGTGATGTTCTGTAGTTAAGAACAGCCAGGTGTGGATCTTCCCCTGTCTCAATGGCTTTTTTCAGAAGGCGCTTTATGATCTGCACTCCTTTCTCCGCTAAGCCATTGGATTGCGGGTAAAGAGGACTTGATGTTATGTGCTCAAAGCCGTAATTTCTCGCAAAGTCCTTAAAGCTCTGGCTTGTGAATTGTGGTCCGTTGTCACTTATTACAGTCACTGGAATACCATGACGTGCAAATATGGGCTTTTGTTTGTGCAATAACCTGCTCAGTTGTTGTGTTTGACAGCAACACGAATTCTGGGTAATTGGAATGATAGTCCATGAGTAACAAGTAGTCTTTGTCTTTCAGCTGAAATAAGTCCATTCCAACCTTTCCCCATGGTTCCATTGGTTTGTCGTGTGGTTTCATTGGCTCTTTTGGTTGCTGATATCTGTGCCGTTGGCATACTTCACAGTTCTGCACTAATGTCACTATGTCTCTGTGCATGCCCGGCCAATACAGTACCTCTCGTGCCCACCTCTTGCATTTCTCCATTCCCAAGTGTCCCTCATGCACAAGTTTCAACATCTGTTTTCTCACTGAGATAGGCACAACAATTTTTGTTCCTTTTAGCAGAACCCCATCAAGCACTGACAGTTCATCTTTAAAGTGTTGGTATGGGTTTCTCAATGTTCCATCCCCAGGCATGTGAATCACTTCAATCACTCTCTTCAAGTGTTCATCTTTCAGTGTTTCGTTAGCTATTTCAGCCCACTTTGCGACACTGGCATCTGTGCTTTGATAGAGTCCACGTGAATCTGCACATCTTCCTCCGTAGTGCTTATAGTATTCCGCAAGCTAGCCCTGCTCAGGGTGTCTGCAGAGGTGGGTAATCCAGGGTTTGTTTGTTTTTTTTTGTGATAAGGACAACTTTTTTATAAAAAATTCTGTATTGTAAAAGCTGATCTTCTTCTGTAGAATCACAGTGCTGCTGTAATCAATAATGTAAATCTAACTCAGAGATTGGGCTCTAAATGAGTTCAGTGATTCAGATCAAATAATGATTTTGAGAAAACATAACCAACACCTGATCATCTTTTAATAGGGATGGGCGGATCGATCCTAAAGTATCGATACTTTCGATACTGGCTTTGTATCAAAAAGATCGATTCTCAAATAGAAGTATCGATCCTATCTATCTATTTTTTTTTTTTTTTTTGTGTGATTATGGTATATTTAATAATAGTAATACGCCGTATATTATTGCAATATTTACTTAAATAGGAACGGCAATGGGAACTACATCTTCTTCCGCTGTATCTCCGCTTGTCGAGACAATATTCACTCACGCTCACTCTGTTAAAGACAAGCAAGCACGCACAGCGCAGGATTTTAAAGGGAGTCGAGTGCGTGGCTGCAGTCATGACTGAAAGAAAAAGAAGTTTAATCTGGAGTTATTACACTCCAGTTAAGAATGACGAAGCTTTGTGTGACGTTTGTCAAAAAACAATACGCCACACTTTTTTCAAAAGCAAGAGATTTTGATCAGTCAAAGAAAAACAGGCTGAAGGGGAGAATGTCAACATTCACTTTGTTTAATCTCAAAAGCATAAAGGGAAGAAATGTAGAAACATTATGTGACAATTATTGAGAAAAGGTTTGTGAAACACATTTACATTTTTGTTATATTTGTTATATTTTGTTGTTAGCCTACAGTGATATATTTGTTCATTTAATTAATAATGTTCAGTATTTTTTAATAAATAAAAAAAAGAATAATGTCCATTGCAGTTTATTTAATATTAATAATGATGGCTATCAAAAAACAATATAAAAATATTTCATTGGAGTATTGGTATCGGTATCGATATCGATGATACTTGCCTTGAAAGTACTATCGGTATCGGATCGGAAAGAAAAAAATGGTATCGCCCATCCCTATCTTTTAACTTTGATTGTCTGGTTGGTTTTAATGCGGTTAAAACTGCCCAAAAAAAATCTAATATTAAATAGTCAAGGGTCAAGAGCTCAACTAAAACAAACCCTGACCTCGATGATGGTAACTTAAAAATAGTGATTTTCTCCTTTGGTGATTCTGCTTGTTATCATCAGGTGTCTTCAATAATGCTCAATCATCACTCAATTAATCACTTATTTATCTCATTAATGCTTCAGTGGGTGGAATAAAAATATGGCAGGACTTTTACTCTTTGACCCCTGGATTACCCACCTCTGGGTGTCTGCTACTACTAAATGCTTGCCTGGTTTAAACTCAAATGTCAGATCATACTTTTGTAGTCGTAGCATCAGTCTTTGTATGCGTGGCGGCACTTCTCCCAGTGGTTTTTTTTTTATATTGCTATGAGAGGCTTATGATCTGTCTCAAGGATCACTGGTCTTCCACAAACATACTCATGAAATCGCTCACAGCCAAACACTGCAGCAAGAGTCTCTTTTTCTATTTGCGCATAGTTTCTTTCCGCAGAAGTCATTGTGCGGGAGGCATATGCGACTGGATACCATTCTGTGTCATGCTGCTGGAGTAAACTGGCTCCTAAACCAGCTTTTGATGCATCTGTTGAGACTTTTAGTGGTTTATCTTGGTCGTAGAATTTAAGAACAGGTTCTCTAGTTAAACTGTCCTTCAACCACATCCATTCTTCTGTGTACTTCTGCTTCCACTGCCACTCTATGTTTGATTCCAACAGGCTTCTTAATGACCTTGTATTTGCTGAAAGATTTGGAACAAACTTCTCCATGTAGTTTACTAACCCTAGGGCTCTTTGCAAGTCTTTCTTGTTTCTTGGTTCCGGCATTTCTTCAATTGCCTGCATTTTTCTTCTGTCTGGCTGTACACCTTCTTCAGACAGTCTCTCCCCCAGGTATGTAATTTCTCTCACACCAAACTGACACTTCCTTTTATTTAGTTTTAACCCTGTCCTTTGTGCTTGATTTAGGACCCTGCGAAGTCTTGCATTGTGCTCTTCTTTTGTGCAGCCCCAGACTACGACATCGTCTATGAAAACTCCTACTCCTTCTATTCCATCAAAAAGCTGCTGCACAGTTTTGTGGAAGACTTCTGGGGCTGAGCTGATGCCAAACGGTATAGGAAACAATGCCTTCCAAATGGTGTGTTAAAGGTGCATAGCTTTGCGCTTTCCTCATCTAGCACAATTTGATAAAACCCAGATGAGGCATCCAATTTAGAGAAGTAACATGCTCCAGTCATTGCACTAGTTATATCTGATTTTGTTGGAAGTTTATAGTGCTCACGTTGAATCGCTTTGTTCAAGTCCTTCGGATCTATACATAATCTTAGATCTCCATCAGGTTTCTCCACTATGACGAGGGAGTTCACCCATTCTGTGGGTTCTTCTATTTTCCTGATGACTCTTTCTTTTATCAGAGTGTCTATTTTCTTTCTCAGTCTTTCCTTTAATGCAACTGGCACCTTTCTTGCTGGGTGAATGACAGGTTCTGCATCTTCTTTTAGTTTTATCTTATATTCTCCTGGTAAGCGTCCTATTCCTTTGAACACCTCTTTGTATTCTTTTACCCAGTCACAGTGCATAACTCCTTTTGAAGTTGCATCTTTAGTCTTCTCGTGCGTTGTCACTTCTTTATTTATGACATGGACTCTCTTTTTTTTTTCATTCTGTATTTATTGATTTTGTTGTAGAACCCCCATGAACAAATCAGAATATAGAATTATACAGTTACAGAAAACACTGTCCCTCCCCCACCCCAGAGAAGAAGAAGAAAAAAAAAAAAAAACAAACCCACATACACATACATACATACATACATACGTACATACATGCATGTGCACATAAATAAACAAATTTAACATATGTGGCTAAAAGTTATAGAAATAAAATAAAAATAAATATATATCAAAAATACAAAATAAAAAACAACTGATTTCCAAAAGACAGTCATCACATTCCACTTTATCTATCTATTAACAATTGTTCAAAAGGGGACCATATCTTTTTAAAAACATCTGCTTTACCTCTAGTTACATATGTTAATTTTTCAAAAGCAAGATTATAAGTCATCTCTTTTGTCCACTGTGAAAGAACAGGTCTTTGAATGTTTTTCCACCCTAATGCAATTACACGTTTGGCCTGTAATAAGCTAAAATCTATAAGCTTCCGTATATTTGCGTTAACAGATCTATTTTCAGGATATATATGCAATAAACATAGCTTAGGGTCCAAAGGGATATTTTCTCCAGTCATTTCAGAAATCACCTCCAAAATCTCCTTCCAGAACACCTGTAACTCTTTACACTGCCACATACAATGAAACAATGTACCAGTCTCATCCTTACATTTTATGCAGTTGGCTGGTATGTTAGAATTGATTCTATGCAGTTTAACTGGGGTAATATATGTCCTAAACATCCATTTATATTGTAGTATTCGACATCTAGTACTGATGGATTGAGTTTGAGCTAAGAGGCAGGAGTGCTCCCATTCCTCCACAGTGATCTCCACCTGGAGATCTCTTTTCCATGCTGATAGGTATGCCTGGGAGTTCTCCTTTGATCCAGACAATAATGTCTTATAGAACATAGAAAGCATTCCTTTATCATTCATATGTTTCAGAGTTATTTGTTCTAAAGTAGAGAGTTGAGGTTCTGAATATGTTTTAATTTTGGAATATATGTAACTCCTAATTTGAAGATATTTAAAGAAATGCTTTTGTGGAAGTGTATATTTTGCGACCAACTGTTGGAAGGTCATGAGTGTACCTCCTACATATAAGTTTTTTAACATGCATATTCCCTTCAGCAGCCATTTTTTAAACCCCATGTCATTTCTCCCAGGTATAAATTCGTTGTTGCCCCATATTGGCAAAAAAGGAGAGATAGGTATTGTTTCCTCCAAAAAGGAATGGGCCTCATGCCAAACTAATATAGTATTTCTGAGAAAGGGGTTAAGAGTGGACTTTTTAAGTATTTTGGTTTGTGCTGAGTATATATATGACTGCAAAGGCAGTGGTAATTCATCTTTCTCAATATCAATCCAAGCAGGGTGGTCTGTTGTAGAAAAGTAAAACAATGCTGTGCGAAGCTGTGCCGCCCAGTAATATAGTTTTATATTTGGTACTTGAAGCCCTCCTCGATCATATGGTAGGTAGAGAAGGGATAAACGTAGTCGAGGGCGCCTACTATTCCATATGAATCTAGTAAAGGCTTTAGTGAGAGTGGAGAAGAAAGCAGCAGGTAGCGGAAGAGGAATAGACTGAAATAGGTATAGGAATTTGGGTAAGACTGACATTTTGATTATGTTTATACGCCTTATTAAGGAAATGGGCATTGCACTCCATTTATCCAAAGATTCCATAACTCTCTTAAGTAGCGGGTCATAATTAGAGGGTACTATATCATCTATATTAGGTGTTATTTTAATCCCTAAATAAGTGAAACCATCCGTTGCATTTTTAAATTGTGTACAACTTACAGGGTTTTTCTCTCCTGGTCATTTAATAATAACAGAATACTTTTATTTTTATTGACTTTATAACCAGAGAATCTTCCAAATTTTCCCAGTATATTGACCATTGCAGGGATAGAATTCTTCAAATTGGTTAGAAATAAAACAATGTCATCTGCAAACAGAGAAATACCTATCTTCACACCTTTTATATCTGGGCTCTTTCTAATAGTCATAGCCAGGGGTTCGACAGCACACAAAAACAATAAAGGGGATAATGGGCATCCTTGCCTAGTACCTCTAGCCAAATTAAATAATTTTGATATGTTATTGTTTGTTATAACTTGGGCTAATGGTTTATTGTACAGTAGTTTGAGCCATTTTAAATATTCTATTCCCAATCCATATCTTCTAAGTGTTTCAAATAAGTATCCCCATTCAATCCTGTCAAACGCCTTTTCAGCATCTAAGGACAGGATTGCATGGTCTTTGGCGTTCTGTTTTTTATATAATATGTTTAAAACTCTACGAGTATTATTAAAAGCCTGTCTACCAACAACAAATCCATTTTGATCATCTAGGATCAATTTGGGTATATGAATTTCAATCCTTCTAGCTAAAACCTTGCATAGTATTTTTGTATCACATGACATCAGTGAGATGGGTCGATAAGATGCCCTATCTGTTGGGGATTTGCCCGGTTTTAACACAAGGGTAATTAATGCAGACCTTAAAGAGGGGGGCAGTATTCCTGTTTCATATGATTCATTAAATACTCCGAGTAGGTGGGGCAGCAGTTTTTTAGAAAATGTTTTATAAATCTCTAGGGGCAAGCCATCAGGCCCAGGCGCTTTTCCGCTACTCATATTTTGCACTGCTTCCATCAATTCTTCAATACATAAATTGTTTTCCAGATCTAGTTTTACGTCTTCTGTCAACTGGGGAAATTCAATTTCATCAAGAAAATTATTTTGGTCTTCCGAGGTGTCTAAGCATTCAGAATTATACAGATTTTCATAATATGATTTAAAGGCATTATTAATTTCTATAGGATCAATCAAGGTTTGTCCATTATCTAGCAAAATAGAGTTTATAGCTCTATTTGATTGTATCCTTTTTATTCTCCATGCCAGCAGTTTTCCGGGTTTCTCACCTTAGTAAGACTGATTTAACCACATCAGATTTGTAGCTATTTTACTAGTAGTCAGTTTATTGTATTGCGCTTTTAATGAAAGAAGCTTTTTCTTTTCCTCAGGGTCATCGTTAACAAAAAGTTGTAATTCTATTTCTTTGATTTGTTGATCAAGATTTCCTAACTGTTTATAATATTCTTTGGATTTACTCCTTATATAACTCATTATTTCCCCTCTTATATAAGCCTTAAAGGCTTCCCACCTTATCGAAGCACTCGTCTGATCTGTATTAATACTAAAATATTCATCTATTTTCCCTTCTATAAAACCTACAAATTTTGAGCTTCGGAGCCAACTTGTTTGGAATCTAAATCTAAATGGAGTAGATTTTAAATTACTTAACTGTATAGTAAATGAAATGGGTCAGACAGTATGATGCTGTCATACCAGCACTTTCCTATTTTGGACAGCAGGGTGCTAGAGACTAGAAAGTAGTCAATCCTAGAGTAGGTATTATGGGTATTTGAAAAACATGAATATTCTCTTTTATTAGGAATTAAAATGCCTCCATATCTCAGTTAAGTTTAAATCTTTTATAAATTTTTTAATCATTTTCCTTGATTGTTGATGAGTGCTGTCTGTGCTCGTGGAACGGTCAAGATGTATGTCCAGTGCACAATTAAAATCCCCACCAATTATATAATCTCCTGAATGTTGATATTGTATGAAAGAGGTTTTGATAGAAAGAAGGATCATCTTCATTGGGAGCATATATATTTATTAGAGTTACTTGTGTTTTCACAATCGAACCATTAAGGATTATAAATCTACCCCGTGGGTCAATATGCTGTTTATGTAACTGAAATGGAACTAATTTATGAACTAAAACCATAACTCCTCGAGCGTGTGAGCTATATGAGGCAGAAAAAACCTGTCCTGGCCACCTTTTTGAAACTCGACTAGTATCATCCTTTAACAAATGGGTTTCCTGTAAAAATAATATGTCAATCTTCATTTGTTTGATCCTATCTAATACCTGCTTTAGTTTAAAAAGTTTATTCAAACCCCTTATATTCCAACTACTTATTTTTAGTTCTTGCATACTAATTTAGGCATATTCAATTATGTGAAATACGGAATTTCTGCATCCAATGATTTGACCGTTTGACTGATTTTGCAGAAAGAAAGAAAATAAAAAAAACAAAAAAAAAACACACACACCCCCGTGTAAAGAACCGTGCATTTCCCCAAACGAACTGCACAAACAACCCCCCTTTTCCAAACTTTGGTTATGGAAAGCAATAGATCCACAATACGTGGAGCAACATAGTGTGAATTTTGTAAACAACATTTAACTGTTGAAAAACGCTAAGAACAGCACGAATTTAACCATAGGCCTTAACCATATTAAATGAAATCAAATCTAAAAATTCGTGACCAGTCTATATAATATCGTAAACTTATAATATCCAGGTTCAGTTTTCACTGCTTTAGCATAAAGGGCAAAATAGGGCACGTAAAAAGTTTACCTTTTGTAAATGGAGCATAAAGGACCCAGATAGCAACTTTGTGTCGGCCCAAATCCGCCCCACATCTGGCACATGCGGAATGATGATCTGGCCCACATGTGACGGGAATGATGGCACTTGGGCGGACCGCTCCTGTTTGCCAGATCTGGACCACAAGCAGGCCATAGAAATGCCAAATGTCAGCCAAGAGCAAAGAACTGGACCTTATCTGATCCACAAAATATTTATATATTATTTATAGAGTCATCTCAGCATTAACAATCCTGTTATCAAGCAGAATCACTGAAGGAAAGAAGGAAACAGAAAAAAAGAGATGAGCAGAAACACAAGAACTACAACTGACTTCAGTCACAGCCTTAGAGGAAATCAACGACTTTATTTCTGTCACATGTCTACAGCAGTTCCTGCTGAGAATTAACAGAAGTTTAACTCTCATGTTTGTTTCATTTCAGGTTACCATGATGGTGATTGATGTTTCCATTAGTTGGCCTCTTAACTTTTAACATATACATTGGTTCTCTCTGGCTGCTGTGGTAGTGTTTCTGTCAAACATGTTAACAGTAGCAAAGAAAACTGAAGTATGATCATGTGATCATTGTTAACTATTGCTGATTTTGTAATCATCATATAGCCTGTGAACAACACTGTGTCCAACAATTAGCTATCAAATAGCCTGCTTTACTGAAGTCATAATTGAATATAAATGTTACTGCAAAATGAAATCCAGATGTTTTGCAGAAATCACTTAGAAGATGAAAATAAATAAAACACAAGAAGGAAAACTATGTTGACAAACAGATATCAGTAATCAGCATATGAATCTCAATGATGGTGACAATAAACAAAATATTTAGACAATCACATCAGCTGCATAATGCTCTGATGCATTCTGGGAGTTTTGTACTATAGTACCCAGCATGCATTGCGGCTACATGATGCTTTTGATTGTCACCATAGTTGAGATTCATGTGCTGATTCTTGATGTCTTAGTTGTCATCTCAAAGTACCTCTTAAAAAAAAAAAAATAATTATTTCTGCAATACAGCTCAAGCTCATGTCACAGAAACACAGGGTTTGTAATGTTAGTGTATTAATGGCGCAAAACTTTTTTATCATTCTAAACAACATCATTGATTAGTAAAATCACCAATGGCTAACAGCCAACACCTGATCTCATTTTAATTTTTATTGCTGCTACTAATGTGTTTGGTAAACACACTATCACAGCAGTCAGAAAAGACAACTTTATATATGTATAAAGTTAAGAGGCCAACTAATGGAAACATCAATCACCATCATGGTAACCTCAAATGTAACAAACGAGTTAAACCTGTTCATTCTCAATAAGAGCTTCTGTAGACGTGTGACAGAAATAAAGTCAGTCTGGTTAGTAATAAGTGAAGCTGGTAATGCTGTTTGTGGAGTTGTTTGATCAGATCTTCAGAGATTTAATGTCTTTTATCTTTAGTTGATTTCCTCTAAGGCTGTGACTGAAGTCAGTTGTAGTTCTTGTGTTTCTGCTCATCTCTTTTTTTCTTCTTTCCTTCAGTGATTCTGCTTGAAACAGGCTTGTTAATGTTGAAATGACTCTATAAATAATACATAAGATTTTGTGGATCAGATAAGGTCCAGTTCTTTGCTCTTGGCTGACATTGGCATTTTTGTGGCCTGCTTGTGGTCCAGATCTGGCAAACAGGAGCGGTCCGCCCAAGTGCCATCATTCCTGCCACATGTGGCCAGATCATCATTCCGCATGTGCCAGATGTGGGCCGGATTTGGGCCGACACAGTGTTGCTATCTGGGTCGATTGACGCACTAGTTCAGTTATCATTACAGCTTCATTCAAACGGTAGTTTAAAGCCCTCGAATGTACTCCTCCACTTCGGAGACAGTCTTGAAGATGTGTCGCTTATCTTCGTGAGTCACTATCAAGTGAGCTGGGTAACGCATTCCGTACCGAATGTCTCGAGATCTCAGCTGGGCTTTTACGCCATCGAAGCATCGTTGGCGCTGGCGAGTCTCTGCTGACAAGTCTGGAAACAGACTGATCCGATTGTCTCCGTAGCGTATCTCCTTTAATTTCCTAGCTGCCCTCAGCGTCTTCTCACGGTCTTTGTAATTCAG
Source organism: Culter alburnus (assembly GCA_028476615.1). NCBI lineage: Eukaryota > Metazoa > Chordata > Actinopteri > Cypriniformes > Xenocyprididae > Culter > Culter alburnus. Next base: position 32,538 of record JAOTNS010000878.1, read on the forward strand.
GAATTTCATCACTATTGTTCTCGGAGCAGAAGGACGATTCGGGTTGATCTGGCCCACGCGATGTGCCCGTTCAATTATTGGAGCCGCGGAAAAACAGTCAGTCAAAACTTTGGGAAGCCAGTCCTCTAGAAAAGCACACGCATCCGATCCCTCCGTTCTTTCAGGTAGGCCCACCATTCTAAGATTTGAGCGGCGACCCCGGTCTTCCAGATCCTGAACTTTGTTGGATAACGTCTCGACTGTTTGTTCTAGTTTTTTAGTTTTCAGTCGAAGTGTATTAACATCCTCCTCCGTTTGCGATATCCTTTCTTCCGTTTCTCCGATTCTCTTGGAATGCGACAGCAGTTCCGCTTTAAGCCCGTTTATGGCTTCTAGCATATCGGACGATTGCTTGGTCATGTCATCCCTTAATGACTGGATGGCCGAAATAATACAGCTTGTAGCCTCATTTCCATTAGCATCGCTCTGCTCATTAACCGCTAGCTTGTTAGTTTGATCCACATTGTCAGAGCTAACGTTAGTTTGAGGCTGAGATTTTGGCTGTTGCCCCGGTTTTATGCTTTTTGGTGGCATGGTCACTTGTGAATAGACTTTTGTTTTAGTTTTTACCGTTTGTGGGTAAGCCTTGGTCGCTTTGTAGAGTTAAATTTCAGGAGAATTAGCGTCAGCTCAAATCAACGTGCCCTACCACCTGCACGCCATAACCGGAAGTGGACTCTCTTTATTAAACCGAGCTGCATGCACGTTTTCAGTCCAAGTATAGCTTGTTTATTTCCTTCAACAAGCACAAAAAACACATCCTTCTTTTTTCCGTTACAGGACAGACTGGCTCTGCAAACTCCCTTTGTGGGTATGGTCTTGTTGTCATACGTTTTCAGATTTACTTTTCTGTGACTTATCTTGGGCTTTTTTCTCAGTCTTTGAAAGTCTTTCATGGGCAGGATGTTAACCTGGGCCCCTGTATCTAGTTTTAATGAAAGGTCAGTACCATTTACATCCATGTGTGCTATCCATTCATCAGCTGAAGCAGTCTGTCCATCTTCAATGGAGTCCACGAAGATTGGTGCTTCTTCATCCTCACTGTCACTCCTCTTTTCTAGAAGCTGCACTTTTTTCCTTTGAATAACAGCATTTAGCGAAATGATTCCTTCCTCCACAATTCCTGCAGTCTTTTCCGAAAGCTGGGCACTTTTTTGGTGCATGTTTATTGCCACACTTTCTGCAGCCCTTGCTCTCTTGACTTGGCTTTTGTTTTTTCTTCTTTGACATCGCTCTTTCATTAGCACGTCGAACTGCATCCACTTCGGCTGTCTCCTTCTCATCACTGAAGGTCTTTAGCTGCGCCATTGCACATTCCGACGCTTGGCAAATTTTTATTGCCTTTTCTAATGTGAGGTCAGTCTCTTTCAGAGGTGGGTAATCCAGGGGTCAAAGAGTAAAAGTCCTGCCATATTTTTATTCCACCCACTGAAGCATTAATGAGATAAATAAGTGATTAATTGAGTGATGATTGAGCATTATTGAAGACACCTGATGATAACAAGCAGAATCACCAAAGGAGAAAATCACAATTTTTAAGCCACCATCATCGAGGTCAGGGTTTGTTTTAGTTGAGCTCTTGACCCTTACTCTTTTATCTTGTACTCCGATTACTATTTGATCTCGAATCATGGAGTCACACAGCGTTCCGAAATTGCACGACTGGCTCTTCAATCTTAAATCTGTAACATACTGTTCAATGGATTCTGACTCTTTCTGCAGTCTGTTTCTGAAAACGTACCTTTCGTAGGTCTCATTTTTCCTCAGTGTGCAGTATTGCTCGAATTTTTCAATCAAAAAAAAATTGTTCTCATTTAGAGACACAGACATCAAGAATCATCCTGTGAATCTCAACAGTGGTGGCCATCATAAAGCATGTTGCAGTGCATTCTGGGTGCCACCAATCAAAATTCATCCATGGCTCCCATCATGCATTGCTGCATGAATAAATTATGAGCTTAATTGTCTTAGTGATTTCCTTTCTTCTCATTATTTTATTTTTTCTGTTTTTCTGTGACTTTTTAGTAGCTTGTTTTTTAATGTTCAGAGTTGATCTGTTGATCAGAATATGTTGCTTGTCACCATTGTTGAGATTCACAGGCTGATTCTTGATGTCTGTGTGTGCCTAAAAGAAAGCCTTTTTTTTTATTCAGAACAATTTTGTGAAATTCTTTGGATTATATTGAAAAAGCTGATCTTCTGCTGTAGAATCACAGTGCTGTTGTAATCAATAACGTAAATCTAACTCAGAGATTGGGCTCTAAATGAGCTCAGGTAAAAGCACAATTATGTGAAAACATAACCAACACCTGATCACCTTTTCTCTTTGCTTGTCTGGCTGTTACAACTCAGCTAACGCCTCAAACACATCTAATATTATGAATCAATGGTCAAGAGCTCAACTAAAGCAAACACTCATCGCCACGATGGTGGCTTAAAAATTGTGATTTTCTCCTTTGGTGATTCTGCTTGTTATCATCAGGTGTCTTCAATAATGGCCAATCAACACACAATTAATTTCTCATTAACTTTAACACTGCTTCAGTGGGTGGAATAAAAAATATGGCAGGACTTCTACTTTCTGACCCCTGGACTATACACCTCTGGTAGTGATGCCGTGCTTGAAGTGTGAATGTGTCAATGTGTCAATAACACATCACAATTATTAAATTCAAATGACATCTGGGTATTTTTTGTTGTTGTTGGTGGTGGTCTGACTCTTGCCTACCTGGTAATCATCAAGTTAATCATTTACCAAAGTCAAATAGAGTTTTTTTTTTTTTTTTTTTTTTTTTGCACCAGACCACTCTGTGCACTAAGTAATATTCTCACTGCTCACTCATGTTCTTCTTGAATCAAATCATAAACTATGATTATGTGGTGAATGAATCTTTCACATAAAGCATTGGAAATGAGTGAGACTGAAGAAGATTCACACTTCCAAACTTTTAAACATATTATTTAAAATGCAGCATCTTTATTTTGTTACATTTATTTTGGAGAATCATCTGATCAGAATTCAATAAAATCAAAATTATCTATAATAAAAATAATTAAATAATAAATAAATAAATACATCAATAAAATCAATAACAATAATCAATAATAATAATAATAATAATAAAATCATACCAGTGCATTGCTGTATGCCTGTCCATTCAGTCCGGGAGTTACAGGTGATATATACAGGCTGCTCTGGTTCAAACCCAGGATGACATTGATATCGTATCCTTGATTCGGTATTGTATTCTGATCTCTGATATTCCAAAATCTCTGCATTTGGGATGTTTGGTGCTGCACACATTTTCCCTGTAAAACAAAAATATCAATCATATTAATTTGAATTTATATTATATGCACAAATTGTAAGATTTACTATCAGCACATACCAGCACACAGTGGTTTTGGAGTCCATCCGTCTCGTGTGCATGTGGCCACTCCACTCTTATATTCAGACCCATACCAGCAATAGTAATTTTTTTTTGTTCCCAATGTCCTTTCTCCACTGAAGTAAGAGTGTGGGTCAGCCACCTGCTGGTCACGTGGAATTCCACATCTAAACTCTGAAACAAAATTCACAATAATTTAATAACACAGTAAGTTCAGCTCCTAATGCAGAAGTGTTTCTCTACAATCTCACCCTCACAAACAGGCTCATGATCCCACTCCCCGTTCTCTTGACATATAAATGATCTGATGATTTCTTTTGTATGAAAGATCCAGTATCTTTCAGCGCAGGTGATCCTTCTCGCACGGAACTAACACTATCACAGAACCTCAGTGTTCGGCAAAATGAGAAAGATCATTTGCTGGGGAATTTTAATTTTTTATAAAATAAAGACATGGCCAATTCACATGGGATTACAATCACAAACATTCTCTGCAATTACTACATATGACTGGGCCCCAGCTAACAGTTCTTTATTAGAAACATGTTGCTCTGCATTATCAATGCAGAAATGTTTTCTAGGAAAAAGCCGCAACTGCTGATAAAGAAGCAACTCTACAATAGTCAGAGGTCAAGAGCTCAACTAAAGCAAACACCAACCTCCATGATGGTGACCTCAAACAAAACAGATAAACTTCTGTTAATTCTCAATAAGATCTTCTGTAGACGTGTGACAGAAATAAAGTCAGTCTGGTTAGTAATAAGTGAAGCTAGTAATGCTGTTTGTGGAGTTTTTTAATCAGATCTTCAGAGATTTAATGTCTTTTATCTTCAGTTCATCTAAGGCTGTAGATGAAGAAAGTTGCAGTTTGTGTTCTTATTTCTCTTTCTTTCAGTGTTTGTTCACAGCAGGTGTTTGGATGATTGAAAGAATGTTTCAGGAACATTATACAAACCTTTAAATAACATTCTACTAACATTAAGGAAACTGGAAATTTTTTGTTCTTGGAATGTTACAAATCAACCTTCCTACAATATTGAATTTTAAATATAAATTAAGTTGAAAGAATGTTTGAGGAACATTATACCTTATAAAAACATTCCTGCAACGTCAAGAAAACTTGACATTTTTAATGTTCCCAGAACCAACACTGAATATTTGGAGAACGTTCTTATAACAAAATTCTGTTAGCTGGGGCAGAACTGGCGAAATGGTGATTTCTTTCAGTTTTTCCGCTCCCTTTGGCCTAAAACACTGTGTTTGTGGTCATTCAGTTTGAAATGTTCACTGTAAACCTCGAGGTTGTAAAGTCGAGACAATTATGGCTAAAAATGTGCTAAGGAGTATTTCCTACTAAAGCAAGGTGTTATTTGACTGACGACAACATGCCCTGTGCATTATGAGTGTTAAACTTTTCCAATTTGGCAAAAAGGAAGACACCTGGTCTTTTTCTCTAGTCAGGTATCACGATTTCATTTTTTCCCTTCCTTTCTACTGAACAGGCAGCAAAGTTTTATTGAAAGCCCATTTTGCCAGCAGTAAAGTACCCTTATACAATCCAGCAAAACCTGCAGTTCACTTTCACTGTTTTACCATCATTGTATATGAATCTTTCTAAACTGTTTCTCTGTTTTCATATGTAATATCCTCTCAACAACATTTTGCGAAGCACAAACAAATGTTACACAAAGATATACTAGTCAACACTCTTTAAAACCATTTAAGGTAAATGTTGGGTGTGATTATATGTATAATATTCTACATATTAAAAATGAATAAACTCACCTTGACCTCGCACAACAGTGACAGAAAATAGAAAAAAGGAAAAGCTGATGATTTGTACAGGAACTCTCATTTTGAACTCTCATTTCACAAATGACTGTAACTTTTGATTTCTGTCTCTTTTTGTATGATGATGGATCAAAAAGTTAATCATTTACTAAGTCAAAAGGAGGACTCTTTTATACCAATCCACTTTATGGTCATGCAGAAGGATATTTTGTTTAAAAGAAAAGTAATTTTTATCTGATGTTAAGAGCTGTCAACTGAACACATCAAAATACAGTGATAATCTACTGTATCATGCAGTTCACTTTCAGTCTCATCATGAGTCTATTTCACAAATAGATTTGAGTTTTGGGACCTGCTTTGCAATATGTATAAGATTTAAATTCAAGTCAATAAAATGTAATTGAAAAGGACATTAAGATGAACAACAATATCATCAAAAATAATAACTTGCCTTCACTTCCCACACAGCAAAAGGACTCCGTGGCGGATCGACCGCGGAGATATCGCGCAGAGGTGGAAAGTCCAGGGGTCAGAAAGTAGAAGTCCTGCCATATTTTTTTCCCACCCACTGAAGCAGTGTTAAAGTTAATGAGATAAATAAGTGATGATTGAGCATTATTGAAGACACCTGATGATAACAAGCAGAATCACCAAAGGAGAAAATCACAATTTTTAAGTTACCATCATCGAGGTCAGGGTTTGTTTTAGTTGGGCTCTTGACCCTTGCCTTTTTAATATTAGAATTTTTTTGGGCAGTTTTAACTGCATTAAAACCAACCAGACAAGCAAAGTTAAAACATGATTAGGTGATGTTGGTTATGTTTTCACATAATCATTATTTGATCTGAATCACTGAACTCATTTAGAGCCCAATCTCTGAGTTAGATTTACATTATTGATTACAGCAGCACTGTGATTCTACAGCACAAGATCCAGTTTTTTTTTCAAAATAATTCAAAGGTTTCATCAAAAGTTCTTTAAAAAAGAAAAAGAAAGCTCTCATTTAGACACAGACATCAAGAATCATCCTGTGAATCTCAACAGTGGTGGCCATCATAAAGCATGTTGCAGTGCATTCTGGGTGCCACCAATCAAAACTCATCCACGGCTCCCATCATGCATTGCTGATTGAATAAATTATGAGCTGAATTGTCTTAGTAATTTTCTTTATTTTCACTATTTTATTTTTTGCTGTTTTTATGTGACTTTTTAGTAGCTTCTTTTCTAATGTTCAGAGTTGATCAGTTGATCAGAATATGTTGCTTTTCACCGTCGTTGAGATTCATACGCTGATTCTTGATGTCTGTGTGTGCCTAAAACAAAGATTTTTTTTTTTTTTTGGATCAGAACAACTTTTAAGAAATCCTTTAGGTTATATTGATAAAGTTGATCTTGTGCTGTAGAATCACAGTGCTGCTGTAATCAATAATGTAAATCTAACTCAGAGATTGAGCTCTAAATGAGTTCAGTGATTCAGATCAAATAATGATTATGTGAAAACATAACCAACACCACCTGATCATCTTTTAACTTTGCTTTTCTGGTTGGTTTTAATGCAGTTAAAACTGCCCAAACAAATTCTAATATTAAAAAATCAAGGGTCAAGAGCTCAACTAAAGCAAACCCTGATCTCTGTGATGGTGTCTTAAAAATTGTGATTTTCTCCTTTGGTGATTATGCTCTGCTTCGGATCTGTAACGAAAGCGGATCGCGGACCCCGCCTTGGCTCCGCGCTGCATCCGCTCCGCATCCGCGATTAAAACCTTACCTCCGCGGTGGGTCCGTTTGGGACCCGCAAATTGATACAACCGTTACAGTAAAGGCACGTGCGCGTCCGCAGATCCGACATGGGTCCGCTCAGGATCCGCTGATTGACAGTAGAATTTAAGGCGCCGCCCGGATGCGGACCTGATCCTCTGGGCGGCGTCAAAACGAATGTGACAGTCACGCGGGTTTGGCGACTTGAATGCGGATCCACCTAGGAGTCCCCTGCTGTGTGGGTTTGTGCACAACTAAAGAAAAACAACCAAAAGACAAATAAAATCCAAGAATCTTTACAGAAATCTCATTTTGGGTTCACATCACAAGTAGCTTTTCTGTCATTTGGACAAATTAAAGGACAAAAAGACAAACTTCTTAAATCACATTTATGTAACCAGGAAGCAAAAAGAAAGTTCCAAAACAGTGTTCACTATTGTGCTATACAGGTTCAACTTCTTAGAATTTTTTTCTTTTTTTATTTACATTTAAAGACGAAAATTATTAGATTAATTAATCTGTCCCTTAGGACAATGTAAAAAAGAAGAAAAGAAAAAAAACTACAGAAATGAGTGAGATGAAAGATGTTTTAAAATATTCACATATTTCAATCTTTCAAACATTGCAAAATATATAACTCCCACTGCATTAAGATATGAGATTAACTTGATGATTTCCCTTAAAGTATCCGAGCTAAAACTGAATGACTGAAACTGTTGTCTCCTAGATGACCTTGATGATCCTCCTTATCTCACACTGAAAAAAGAAAAAGTTTGCCTTTTTAAACCGTAAATACTGGATGTCATTTACTGGATCTTACACTGTGGACTTTTGGTAAACATTAAAATGTTAAACTCAAAGGTCTTTAACTTTAAAGGTAAATGTTTGTCATGTAGCTGAGTTTTGGCACATTCAATGAAAAGGGTCAACATTTTTAAAATACATTTAACCTAAATGTAAAACTAATATGTATATGAGCTATTTTATTTTCTGTTCATTTTAAATTAGGTTTACAATTTTAGCAATGCTGTTTCCAAAATTTGTAAAAATAAATAAATAAAAACCTTGATTTTTTTTTTTTTTATATTAATATTAATCAAAATTCATTAAAAAAAAAAAAAAAAAAAAAAATCCAGATTGAGCACAGAGGTGGAAAGTCCAGGGGTCAGAAAGTAAAAGTCCTGCCATATTTTTATTTCACCCACTGAAGCAGTGTTAAAGTTAAAGAGATAATTAAGTGATTAATTGAGTGATGATTGACCATTATTGAAGACACCTGATGATAACAAGCAGAATCACCAAAGGAGAAAATCACAATTTTTAAGTTACCATCATCGAGGTCAGGTTAGTTGAGCTCTTGACCCTTTAATATTAGGTTTAATTTGGCTGTTTATCTGAGTTACAACAACCAGACAAGCAAAGAGAGAAAGTGATTAGTTGATGTCAGTTATGTTTTCACATAATCATTATTTGTCCTGAATCATCAAACTAACAAAGTTAGTTTTACATTATTGATTACAACAAAAGATCAGATTTTTCAATTTTCAAAGAATTTCTTAAAAGTTGTTATGCTTATTAATTAATAAATAAATAAATAATACAAACTTCCACATTGGGCACACACAGATATCAAGAATCACTGTATGAATCTCAACAACGGTGACAAGCAACATATTCTGATCAACAGATCAACTCTGAACATTAGAAAACAAGCTACTAAAGTCACATAAAAACAGAAAAAAATAAAATAGTGAGAATAAAGGAAATTACTAAGACAATTCAGCTCATAATTTATTCATGCAGCAATGCATGATGGGAGCCGTGGATGAATATTGATTGGTGGCACCCAGAATGCATTGCAACATGCTTTTTGACAGTCACCACTGTTGAGATTCATACACTGATTCTTGATGTCTGTGTGTCTAAACGAAAAGGCTTAAGTGATTTTTTTTTTTTTTTTTTTTTTAATAGATTATTTATTGTTTTGGAACAACTTTTGAGAAGACCTTTGAGTTATTTTGAAAGAGCTGATCTTCTGCTGTAGAATCACAGTGTTGCTGTAATCAATAATGTGTAGGCTTGGTAGTTTCTGCGGCACAAACACAATCCTGTTGTCCGCTATTATTATTGTTACTGTTACGTGACGCAGCAGTGTTTGACTAGGGTTGACATGTGGGGTGATGACATCAGCGCTTTACACTATATACGGATTGGCTGTACACATGAACACGTAAGGATGTCGTTTTCAGATTTATCCACTCTGGGACCCAGTTTAAAAAAATAGTGGTTTCAGGCTCCCAAAATGCCGGATCCATCTGGACGAAACGCTGATGTACAGCTAAATGCGTCTCCATGTGGATGGACTCCTGGTTATCCCGAGTTGTCTAATTGTCATTATATTCACCTGTGTCTTGTTAATTAGCTCTTTCATTCCCTTTGTTTATTCATGCCTATAAGCCTTCAGTACTCCTTTAAGCAGGTACACACTAAAAAATGTTTAAAATCTTATAAGATTTTCAGAATTGTGAGAGATCACAAACATGAGGACAAAAAATCCTCCTATATTTTGCTCCTATATTGCTGGTGTGCCGTGATGTGACAAAAACAGCACACCACACACAAACAGATTTTTCAACGAGTCCCGACTGTGAACACAGGAAATCTTGCAAAATCTCCTGAGACTTCAGAATAAACATGGCGGAAGATAGGCAGGTAAGGGTTTGGGTGAAGTTGTGGAGATGGCGGGAACATGGTCTTTCAATCAACATGAGAATGACTAAAAACACTGTATTATGCATGCCAGACAAATCATTGCAGTTTACATGGAAATTACAATGGTATCATTTTCAAAATCTTGCACTTTGAAACCTGTTTTCAAAAGTTTTTGTTTTTCAGGCCACCAAAACTCTGTTGTCTTGTAAATGAACAGACCCACACACCCATGGGTGAATAGATGTGCGCAAGTGGATTTGCAATTTAAACAAAGTGGCCGCTGAACGTGAAAATGAGAACTGTCTTGCTGAAACTAGCAAAACACACTGTCACATTCTGCTGGGTGTATGATAGGGTCCAATATTTTAAACAAGTACACACAAGGTTATGTCAAAAACACAAAATTCATAAAACACAGTTGGTTATGCAGAGGTGGAAAGTCCAGGGGTCAGAAAGTCCTGCCATATTTTTATTCCACCTACTGAAGCATTAATGAGATAAATAAGTGTTTAATTGAGTGATGATTGACCATTATTGAAGACACCATGATAACAGAACCAAAGGAGAAAATCACAATTTTAAGACACCATCACAGAGATCAAGGTTTGCTTTAGTTGAGCTCTTGACCCTTGACTTTTAATATTAGATTTTTGTTTGGGTTGCTGTAACTGAAGTATAACAGCCACGCAAGAGAAAAGATCAGGTTATGTTGGTTCATGTAATGCTTCACATTCAATTTTCAGACCATACAATACAACATACAATGAAATACTGATTCATTTTCTTGTTTTTCGGTTGCATATTATTTGCCATTTGATATTTGCCATTTTTCCCCCTTTTTTCAATTTTACTTTTGCTAAATTATGCAAAAGTTTTTCTATTTTCCGATTTTCTATTTTTCCATTTTTTTGTCTTGTAATTTGCGCCATGGGCTGTACCATTAGCACGGGGGTGTGGCCGCAGACTACTGTCATTTCATCAGAGGTGGACATTCCAGGGGTCAGAAAGTAAAGTCCTGCCATATTTTTATTCCACCCACTGAAGCATTAATGAGATAAATAAGTGATTAATTGAGTGATGATTGAGCATTATTGAAGACACCTGATGATAACAAGCAGAATCACCAAAGGAGAAAATCACAATTTTTAAGTTACCATCATCGAGGTCAGGGTTTGTTTTAGTTGAGCTCTTGATCCTTGACTGTTTAATATTAGATTTTGTTTGGGCAGTTTTAACTGCATTAAAACCAAACAGACAAGCACAGTTAAAAGATGATCAAGTGTTGTTGGTTATGTTTTTACATATTTGATCTGAATCACTGAACTCATTTAGAGCCCAATCTCTGAGTTAGATTTACATTATTGATTACAGCAGCACTGTGATTCTACAGCACAAGATCAGCTTTTACAATACAATTTTTTTTTTTTTTTAGAGTTCTGATTTGAAAAAAAAAAACAGAGCTCATTTAAACACACAAACATCAAGAATCATCCTGTGAATCTCAACAGTGGTGGCCATCATAAAGCATGTTGCAGTGCATTCTGGGAGCCACCAATCAAAATTCATCCATGGCTCCCATCATGCATTGCTGTATGAATAAATTATGAGCTAAATTGTCTTAGTAATTTCATTTATTCTCACTATTAAAATTTTGCTGTTTTTCTGTGACTTTTTAGTAGCTTGTTTCTAATGTTCAGAGTTGATCGGTTGATCATAATATGTTGCTTGTCACCATTGTTGAGATTCACAGGCTGATACTTGATGTCTGTGTGTGCCTAAAATATATATATATATTTTTTTTTTTTGTGATAAGGACAACTTTTTAAAAAAAAAAATTCTGTATTGTATAAGCTGATCTTCTGCAGAATCACAGTGCTGCTGTAATCAATAATGTAAATCTAACTCAGAGATTGGGCTCTAAATGAGTTCAGTGATTCAGATCAAATAATGATTTTGAGAAAACATAACCAACACCACCTGATCATTTTTGCTTGTCTGGTTGGTTTTAATGGAGTTAAAACTGCCCAAACAAAATCTAATATTAAAAAGTCAAGGGTCAAGAGCTCAACTAAAACAAACCCTGACCTCGATGATGGTAACTTAAAAATTGTGATTTTCTCCTTTGGTGATTCTGCTTGTTATCATCAGGTGTCTTCAATAATGCTCAATCATCACTCAATTAATCACTTAATTATCTCATTAATGCTTCAGTGGATGAGATAAAAATATATGGCAGGACTTTTACTTTCTGACCCCTGGAATGTCCACCTCTGCATTTCATTGATGTAACTGCTTTATTTACACTACATGCATGTTGAGGAGTAGTTTAAAAGAATGGAGGATGATCCTTTTTACGCGAAGTGCTATAATTTTTATTATTAATATAATAACTGTGCTACTGGACTGGCCATCGCGAGCAGCTGGGAAAAGTGAAATCCCGGTGGCTTGGCTGATTTGGCACATTGTCCAGCTTGTTTGCATTTACTTATTCATTATTACTTTATTTTATTAATATACATTATGCCCTTGGTCAGGGGGTGCATTTCATTTGGTAGGCTACAGTACACTCTCAGAAAATAAAGTACATAATTGTACCTTTAGGGGTACAATGGCTTGTCACTGGGGCTGTACCCTCAAGGGTACAGTTTTTGTACCCTTGGCATAGGGTACAAATTTGTACCCTTGTGATTTGTACCTTAAGAGACCAGTTTTGTACCTGTGGTGACAATTTTGTACCTTTATTTAACAGTACAAAAATTGACCCTCCAAAAAGGGGACAAAATTGGCAAAATTTGTCTTTTCTCCCAGTGTGTTTAAGATTTTAATTCAAAAATGCCTAATCTGTTGCATGAAAGTACTGTTGTTAAAATAACTTAATAATGAATAAACAACCACTTTCAGTCAGTGATGGGATTAGATTTTATTATTTATGGTGTAAAATCTATCACCAGACTGCTCTTATCTGATGTCTTATTTGTATAAATTTATATGTTTTTGTAATTACAGTTACAAAGTGTTTAACAAAATCTTAACATAGAGACCAAGAGCAACTGCCCAACTAAAGGAAGCACTGATCACCATAATGGTAACCAAATATTTTCATATATTGAACATATATCCAGAGGTGTATAGTCCAGGGGTCAGAAAGTAAAAGTCCTGCCATATTTTTTATTCCACCCACTGAAGCGGTGTTAAAGTTAATGAGATAATTAAGTGATAAATTGAGTGATAATTGAGCATTATTGAAGACACCTGATGATAACAAGCAGAATCACCAAAGGAGAAAATCACAATTTTTAAGACACCATCGTGGAGATGAGGGTTTGCTTTAGTTGAGCTCTTGATCATTGACTTTTTTAATATTAGATCTTGTTTGGGCTGTTAACTGAGTCATAACAGCCAGACAAGTAAATAAAAAAAGATGATCAGGTGGTGTTGGTTGTGTTTTTACATAATTGTTATTTGATCAGAATCACTGAGTTACATTTACATTATTGATTACAGCAGCGCTGTAGTGATGTCCGGTTTGCGAACGAATCGTTCTTTTTAACCGGTCGAACCAGTTCACCAAATCGGTCTGAACAAATTTCTACACAAATTACTAAAGTTACTCACTTTTTGACGTGCCTGACACTACCTCTCGAAATAAACCAACATCCTGGAGTTATTCAGTTACTACAACAGTACACTGATTTAACCTGCTGTGAAGAAAGAACTGATGATGATGAGCACGAGCAGCAGAGCAGCTGATATGAGTGCACATGCGCGGCGCACACGAACGAACATACACGGCCTGTCACCGTTCTCGTTTTCGAGTCAAGAACCGGTTGCAGCGGTTTTCGATCATCAGTACACAACGAGAACCACTTCTTTCGGACATGTCCGATTTGAGAACCGGTGAGCTGATGACACTGCGCATGCTTTTAACTTTTCAAGTGAACGAAAAGCACGTTAGTCAAGTTTTGTTGAACATCGGACAGTGTGATAATATAAAACATACTGAAAATATGTTTATGACTTAATTCAAAATACAAAAAGTTTATTGTGCTTTTCCAAATACACCAGAGCAGATTAATAGCATAAAATACTGTACATAATACTGTACATAATAAACTACATGCCAACATGAACAATATTTTGTACACAGATCAAACTAATGTTCAGAAATAGTTCTACAAATTTATTTTCTATATTAATTTATTTAAAAAGCAATAGTGAAAGTGTGCAGTTGTGCTTTCAAGTTATTTTTTTTTTAAAGATTGGAACATTTTTTTTAAAACAAAATATATCTAATAAATTGCAATTAAGGCATATTGAATGTTAAATACCTTTCAAATAATGTTAAGTGGGTACCATTACCCATTTTACTCAAAGAAATTCAATAATTTAAGGACTTAAATTATTAATAATTTAATAACTTAAATTTAGATTAGAGGTATCATATGGTATCGATATCGCGATTTTGGCCTTGAAAGTATCGGTATCACCCATCCCTACACTACAGCGCTGTGATTCTACAACAGACGATCACTTTTTCACAAAAGTTGTTCTGAATAAAAAAATTCTTTTAGGCACACACAGACATCAAGTATCAGCCTGTGAATCTCAACGACGGTGACAAGCAACATATTCTGATCAACAGATCAACTCTGAACATTAGAAAACAAGCTACTAAAAAGTCACAGAAAAACAGAAAAAAATTAAATAGTGAGAATAAAGGAAATTACCAAGACAATTAAGCTCATAATTTATTCGTGCCAGCAATGCATGATGGGAGCCATGGATGAATTTTGATTGGTGGCACCAGAATGCACTGCAACATGCTTTATGATGGCCACCACTGTTGATTCACAGGATGATGATTCTTGATGTCTGTCTCTAAATTAAAACATTCCCCCCCCACCCCCCTTCATCTGTTTTAGCCCAGATGAAATGAACACTACTCAGTGAGAACACTACTCAGTGTGAACACTACAGGCTATTAAATGTAACATTGAATCGGTGTTGGAGTTAATGAGACAATTAGGTGATAACGAGCAGAATCAATGAAGGACAGAGGAACAACAAGAACTACGACTTCAGCCACAGCTTTAGATGAAATCAACTGAAGATAAAATACATTAAATCTCTCAAGATCCAAACAACTCCACAAACAGCATTACCAGCTTCACTTATTACTAACCAGATTGACTTTATTTCTGTCACACGTCTACAGAAGTTGTTATTGAGAATTAATATAGGTTTAGATGTTGATGATTTGTTCAAAATAGTTTTGTTTGATGTCACCATGATCGAGGTCAGTCTTTGCTTTAGTTAGTCAGTTTTACTCTTGATTTTATTAGTGTTTCATAATACAAGACAAAAAATGTGATCAGCTGCTGTGGATAAGAATAATGTCATGTAGTGGCTTAATTCACTGATCTAATGACTGAGCTTTATATGAATAAAATGTTATGTTTGAGTTGGCTCTCTTCTAGAAATACAAAGATAAAAGTTTTAATCAGAAAAGCTTAATGAGGTTTAAAACACATTGAACACTAAACACTTTAAAACTGCAGCAAAACTTCCTCACACACAGAAATCTAGAATCAGCGTATGAATCTCAACAATGGTGACATGCTTCATGCCACAATGCATTCTGGGTGCATCATGCAAAACACAAAAAAAAAACAAAGCATGTCACCATTGCTGAGATTCATAGGCTGATTCTTGATGTATGTTTGTAAGGATAGCTCACTGTAGTTTAAAGTGCTTTGAGTACAATCTGTTTTAAAACTCATTCAGGTTTTCTGACTAAAACTGTGCTGGATCTTTGTGTGAATCACAATAAAACAAAATTTGTAAGATATTGCTCATTTTAAACTCAGTTATAAGATCAACGAATCAAGCCACTACACAATGACGATATCCTTTTCATGAAACATCTGATTGTGTTTTCTCTTGCTTTTCTTGCTATACCTAACTCAGTTACAGTAACCAGAAAAACTCTAACATTACAAGACTAGCAAACTACCCAACTAAAGTAAAACACTGATCACCATGATGGTAACATAAAAACAACAAAAAAAATAAAAAATCAACAATAAAAACTCTTAATTCTCAATAAGAGCTTCTGTATATGGAGTTGTTTAATCCTCCTCTGCTGAGATCTTGAGAGAATTAATTATTTCTTCTTTTATCTAAGGCTGCGGCTGAAGTCAGTTGTAGTTCTAGTGTTTCGATTTTTTCTGTTCTTGTTGTTTCTCTTTCCTTCGTTGATTCTGCTTGTTAACAGCAGCTATATTTTTAATTTGCTGGCTGGGAGGCCTCCCGCCAACGGATCGTGACAGTTAAGAGTTAATAAGTTGATTTTTATCTTTATTTATTTAGAAATTGCAGAAATTCCAAAACTGAATTGGGGAAAGGTTTTTTGATTTGCTTCATTTGTTTTTTTCTTTTGTAGAACAGCTGATGCTTAAGTGATGTTTTATTCATTGTCACTCACACAGAGGCAAATCAATCTCTCCATCATTACATGTTTGTGTTAGGTCACTGCCTACTGAATATTTGCCACTCTTACACCTGAAGGAGATTCTATCCCCATGATGAGAATTATTTTTCCCGTCCACGCCATCGCAGCTCAAGGCCTCTTTCATCCATTAACTCCAGAGACACTGAACAGGGCTCTGAAACAAACCCAATCTCACTCTCAGTGTTACAGGATACATTCACTGATTCATCAGAACCAGAACTACAACTACAGATTACATCAAACTTACAAAAAGTAAAAAAGTAAAATAAAGTGAGAATGTCCTACATGTCTTTAATGTATATGGTGTTGTAGAGTGTTCATACTTACTCAAACACTTAATTTCCCCTCTCCATTCTCCGTGTTCACAGGTCAAGTATTTGGAGTAGGGGTGACTCTGAACCAGTGTGTATTTATTAAAGCAGGTGTATTCAACTCTCTCCTCTGAATTATTCATTTTTTGTCATTTTTTTTGTATCTGCAAAGTTCACATTGGTGGTGGCCCACATTTCCCTGAGGGCAAAGACATGTTTTAGACAGTTTTTAGATCACCAAGTAAATATGGCATTAATAAATCTCAATATCAGCCAGATGCCTTTTTTATGGCCTTAAACCATAGAACATTTTATTAATGTAATGCACATCATAATTTGAGAATTTGTGTGCATTTTTGTAAATATGTAAAAATGTTTTGTAAACATTTTAAAAATGCCTTTCTGTATTTAAGAGATCTGGGTTGTCTTTTTCTAAATAATATAATAACTAGATACAAATTTACATCTAAGTTGTGTTTATCCATGTAAAACTCTCACCTGTAGCTATGCTGTTGCTAGGTTACTGTGGTGGTTGCTAGGACATTGTTTCTTGGCCCAAGTCAAGAATGACCAGAGGTGGGAAGTCCAGGGGCAGAGAGTAAAAGTCCTCGATGATGGTAACTTAAAAATGTGATTTTCTCCTTTGGTGATTCTGCTTGTTATCATCAGGTGTCTTCAATAATGCTCAATCATCAATCAATCAATCACTTTATCATTAATGATAAAGTCAAAATCAATCTCATTAATGCTTCAGTGGGTGGAATAAAAATATGGCAGGACTTTTACTCTCTGACCCCTGGACTATATACCTCTGGGAATGACTTGTATGCCCATGAATTATGTACCAAAGTTTTTACTTTTATATGAGCAATAGTGATGCTTGTAAACACTGCAAATAAAACTTAATAATTAAGCATGTGACCTTACCTCCTACACATTTAGGGAATGGGACATCCCATTGTCCATCTGACAAGCAGCTGATTTTGCTCTGTCCTTGTAATTCCCTCCCAACACATGAAAGAGTTATTGTGTGTCCAGGTCTGACTGAAACCTCAGGCCCCGGGTGTCCGTCTGATCTCATGTTCACTTTCAGGTTTGCAAAACACATTACCTCTAAAAACAGAAAGATCGGATCAATCAAGCATTCTCCATGTGAACAACAGATCTATCCTTGATCTATCTTTGTCCAATCCGAGGCTTTTACCATCTGTGGTCTTACCTTCACATTTAGGAAAAGGGCGGCTCCATTCTCCATTTGACTGACAGGTGATTTCACTCTGTCCTTTTAATTTCAGCCCTTCTCTATTGCATGAAAATATTAACTTGTGTCCAGGTTTGACGGGACCCACAATATCAGGGGATCGCTTCATTATTAAGTCTTCATCTGCTGTGTTTAGAGGACACGTTGCCTCTAGAGAAAGCAGACATTTGATAATATATCTCATTAGTTAATTAGATAATTAAGTGATAAATTGAGTGGTGATTGACCATTATTGAAGACACCTGATGATAACAAGCAGAATCACCAAAGGAGACAATCACAATATTTAAGCCACCATCATGGAGATGAGTGTTTGCTTTAGTTGAGCTCTTGACCCTTGACTTTTTAATATTGGAGATTTGCTTCTACTGTTGTAAATGAGTTGTAACAGGCAGATAATTTCACATAATTATTTTTTGACTATTAATGATTACTGTGATTCTACAGCAAAAGATCCCGTTTTTTTTTTCAAAGTAACCCAAATATTTTCCCAAAAGTTGTTCTAAAAAACAACCTAATTCATTTAGACACACAGACATCAAGAATCATCCTGTGAATCTCAACAGTGGTGACTGTCGAAAAGCATGTTGCAATGCATTCTGGGTGCCACCAGTCAAAATTCATCCATGGCTCCCATCATGCTTTGCTGCATGAATAAATTATGAGTTTAATTCTTAGTCATTTTCTTTATTCTCACTATTTTATTTTTTTTTTTTAAAAACTAAAGTAAGCTAGCCAGAAAATATGATATATAACATTATTTTAGTTATTACACAGAGGCTGCAGCATACCCAAATCAAACCCGCGTTTGCTGGCTTTTTTCGCCGAGTTTGCCGTCTTGTAAACATGTGCACGCGGCAGATGATGTAAAACACAAAGCTTACCTCATTCGTGTGCAGCAATGTTGCTTATTTATTTATTTTTATTTATTTATGTATTTACGTTTATATGAGTATGTTGTACACCTCCCCATGTTAACAAACTTTCAAGACTATCAAGTTTATAAATGACCAACTTATAAAAACAAATTTATAGCTGTCTTTGTAAAGAAATGCTCACTTTATATGTAGCTTCGAGCCGCTGCTGTGACGCTGTACAAACGCTTGCAGTGTGAATACTCGCGCGTCTCTGCAGCTGCAGTGACGGTGTAGTTACGCTCACGCGACGCTCACGCTTGCAGTGTGAAACAGGCGTCATGGTGATCAGTGTTTACTTTAGTTGGGTAGTTTGACTAGTCTTTGTAATGTTAGAGTTTCTCTGGTTACTGTAACTGAGTTAGTTATAGCAAGAAAAGCAAGCGAAAACACAATCAGATGTTTCATGATAAGAATATCATCATTGTGTAGTAGCTAGATTCACTGATCTTATAACTGAGTTTAATATGAACAATATCTTACAAATTTTGTTTTATTGTGATTCACGTAAAGATCCAGCACAGTTTTAGTCAGAAAACTATGGTGAAATTTACTCACAAACATACATCAAGAATCAGCCTACACTGTAAAAGATGCTGGGTTAAAAACAACCCAAATTGGGTTGGATATGGACAAACCCAGCGATTGGGTTGTTTTAACCCAGTTTTGGGTTAAATATTTGCCCAACCTGCTAGGTCGTTTTATTTAACCCCTACTTGTTTAAAAATGACTATATGGCTGGCTTAAAATGAACCCCAAATTGTTTGGAAATTAAATATCAGACACATAATTACTAGAGGCAACAATAATAATCAAAAGGTGAACATTTATTAATAAGCAACTGAATAAATGTTTATTGTTTAATTATTATTTGATAAACATATTCATTTATTAAACATATTAATACAAATTAATTTCCAACATACTTTGGGTTCATTTTAAGCAAGCAATACAGTCGTTTTTAAACAATAGTTGAGTTAAATAAAAGTACCCAGCAGGTTGGGTCAAACATTTAACCCAAACGCTAAGTTAAAACAACCCAATTGCTGGGTTTTCCCATTTTCAACCCAATTTGGGTTGTTTTTAACCCAGCATTTTTAGAGTGTATGAATCTCAACAATGGTGACATGTTTTTTATTTATTTTTTATTTATTTATTTTTTGCATGATGCACCAGAATGCATTGTGGCATGAAGCATGTCACCATTGTTGAGATTCATATGCTGATTCTAGATTTCTGTGTGTGAGGAAGTTTTGCTGCAGTTTTAAAGTGTTTAGTGTTCAATGTGTTTTAAAACTCATTCAGCTTTTCTGATTAAAACCGTTTTATCATTGTATTTCTAGAAGAGAGCCAACACAAACTTAACATTTTATTCATATAAAGCTCAGTCATTAGATCAGTGAATTAAGCCACTACATGACAATTATATTCTTATCATAAAGCAGCTGATCACATTTTCTTTTGTCATTATTGCCATAACAAACAGCTACAACAGCCACAGGAAAACTAACACTAATAAAGTGAAGAGTCAAACTGACTAACTAAAGCAAAGACTGACCTCGATCATGGTGACATCAAACAAAACTTATTTTCAAAAAATCATCAACATCTAAACCTCTATTAATTCTCAATAAGAGCTTCTGTAGACGTGTGACAGAAATAAAGTCAATCTGGTTAGTAATAAGTGAAGCTGGTAATGCTGTTTGTGGAGTTGTTTGATCAGATCTTGAGAGATTTAATGTCTTTTATCTTCAGTTGATTTCATCTAAAGCTGTGGCTGAAGTCGTAGTTCTTGTTGTTCCTCTGTCCTTCAGTGATTCTGCTCGTTATCACCTAATTGTCTCATTAACTCCAACACAGATTCAGTGTTACATTTAACAGCCTGTAGTGTTCACACTGAGTAGTGTTCATTTCATCTGGGCTAACCCATGTGCTAAACATGGGTGTGCTGGTTGGGAGGCGTCCGGCCAGCGGGACCGTGACAGTTAAGGGGTTAAAAACAGGTGATACACACAAGCTGCACACCTACGCGTTGCGGCTATTGCCTTCGTCAGGGTGTGAACAGCAAACACATTGAAAGTTCATCTTGAGCAGCAGTTAATTAGTCTAATAACAATCACCTGGTTATGCTTAACCAGCATAACCAGGTGATTGCTCAAGATGAACTTTCAATGTGTTTGCTGTTCACACCCTGACGAAGGCAATAGCCGCAACGCGTAGGTGCGCAGCTTGTGTGTATCACCTGTTTTTAAGTAACAGCCAAGATGAAATAAAGGCTTTTTAACATTACTTTTCGCTTGATTCGAGTGCCTTGGATTACCTACTATTACAAGTAAAAAAAATTTCCCTCGTATCCAAAGAGCACCGAGACTTTACACCCCGTGCAGCACATCTCTTGCATTATCTTTTTGTGGATCTTTTAACTTTGTTTGTCTGGCTGTTAAAACCAGAGGTGGAAAGTCCAGGGGTCAGAAAGTAGATGTCCTGCCATATTTTTATTCCACCCACTGAAGCGGTGTTAAAGTTAATGAGAAAAATTAGAAAATTAAGTGATTAATTGAGTGATGATTGACCATTATTGAAGACACCTGATGATAACAAGCAGAATCACCAAAGGAGAAAATCGCAATTTTTAAGACACCATCACAGAGATTAGTCGAGCTCTTGACACTTGATTTTTTAAGGTTAGAATTTGTTTGGGCTGTTAACTGAGTTATAACAGCCAGACAAGAAAAAAAACCAAAAAACAATCAAGTGGTGTTGGTTATGTTTTTACATAATTATAATTTGATCTGATTCACTGAACTCATTTAAGTCCCGGGTATACTTCGGCCATCTGCGTTCGTGCACCGTCCGCATGATGTAATTAGGGGGCGCTAAAGAGCCGCATGCGGCTCTAGAGCCGCGGGTTGCCAACCTCCGATCTGGGCTAACCCATGTGGGGCCTCCATGGAAACCGTGGACAAAAATGTCTGGGCCCCAGTTAGACAGCCCAGGTGACACCCATCTGGGCCCCACCATGCTGTGTTGGCTGGGTTTTTACGTTCCCAGAACAAACACTGAATATTTAGAAAATGTTCTTATAATAAAATTCTGTTAGCTGGGATCCAGCATATACTGCAGTGAAAACTGATGATGTTTAACATTACAATAACATTAATCTGCTGCAGATGAACTAAAAGTACCAAAACTCAAATTCTGATTTCACTGGGTCTTCAAAACAAATAGATTTTGTAATTTTTGTCATCACCACCACAAAACTATCTGGAGCCTTGATGTTATTCCTATTCATTGTCAAATATCTAATAATCTCTCTTCATTTTCTCCTACAGATTTTTTTTTTTTTTTTTTATTAATCTGTAAGAAGTTTTAAAAGAAGTTATCATCACCAATCAAAATCTTACCTTTACATGTTGGTGCTTCTTCCCAAGTTCCACTGCGGCAGAAAACTGTGCTTTTCCCTTTCATTAAGAATGAGCTTCGACATACGTATGTTACACTAGATCCATATCCATAAAATTCTTTAGGTTTAGATGTTATGAATGCATTTTTCACCTTTGGAGGAATGTCACAATGCACATCCACTAAAAAAGAAACGTATGGAAATTCATGAACTCCAGTAAGACTGAGGTTAACATTATCAATAGATTCTATTGTCCACTATATGCTGTTGCTGCTCCTCACAAAAATATAATAAGAGTTTGAGAAGCTCACCCTCACAAACTGGTGTCTCCCATGTACCATTGTCACATCTTATGAAGCGTTGAGTTGGTTTGAACCCTGGATCACATTCCAATTCAGCAGTTCCTTGAATCTGACTGATTATCTTTAGTTTTCCATGGAGAACACTGGGTAAAGCACCACACTCTTCCTCCCCTGTAAAGACAGATGATGTTTCAGTAACCTGTCATTCATCTAACACCTGAGACTGACAATAATTAAACTCACGGATGCACCGAGGTTTTTCAGACCAAGAGCCTCTGCTGCATGTCACTGAATCCCACCAGTTCCCACTGAATGGTTTATAACCCGTGTCGCAGGAGTAAAAGATTTCTTCCTTATTGGAGGAAAGGGTGTGTATCAACCCATTTTCCACAGATAGATCAGGGCACAATTGTTTTGCTGTGAGGAAACAGTTTCAAAATTTTGTCATTGTGCAGGAGTATAATGATTTGATTGATATTGAAAAAGTTCAACCCAGCTAACAGAATTTTGTTATAAGAATGTTCTCTAAATATTCAGTGTTGGTTCTGGGAACATTAAAAATGTCCAGTTTTCTTGACTTTCAACTTAATTTTGATCTAAGATTCAACATTCTAGGAATGCTGATTTGTAACATTCCAAGAACATGAAAATGTCCAGTTTCCTTAATGTCAGTAGAATGTTATTTAAAGGTTATATGTGTTTTCCTAAAACATTCTTTCAATCATCCAAACACCTGCTGTGAACAAACACTGAAAGAAAGAGAAATAAGAACACAAACTGCAACTTTCTTCATCCACAGCCTTAGATGAACTGAAGATAAAAGACATTAAATCTCTGAAGATCTGATTAAACAACTCCACAAACAGCATTACCAGCTTCACTTATTACTAACCACTGACTTTATTTCTGTCAGACGTTTACAGAAGATCAGAGGTGGGTAATCCAGGGGTCAAAGAGTAAAAGTCCTGCCATATTTTTATTCCATCCACTGAAGCATTAATGAGATAAATAAGTGATTAATTGCGTGATGATTGAGCATTATTGAAGACACCTGATGATAACAAGCAGAATCACCAAAGGAGAAAATCACAATTTTTAAGTTACCATCATCGAGGTCAGGGTTTGTTTTAGTTGAGCTCTTGACCCTTGCCTTTTTAATATTAGATTTTGTTTGGGCAGTTTTAACTGCATTTAAACCAACCAGACAAGCAAAGTTAATTGAAAGATGATCAGGTGGTGTTGGTTATGTTTTTACATAATCATTATTTGATCAGAATCACTGAACTCATTTAGAGCCCAATCTCTGAGTTAAATTTACATTATTGATTACAGCAGCACTGTGACTCTACAGCACAAGATCAGATTTTACAATACAGAATTTTTTTTTAAAAAAAAGTTGTCCTTATCCCAAAAAAATATATGTATAAATTTTAGGCACACACAGACATCAAGAATCAGCCTGTGAATCTCAACAACGGTGACAAGCAACATATTCTGATCAACAGATCAACTCTGAACATTAGAAAACAAGCTACTAAAAAGTCACAGAAAAACAGCAACATTTTAATAGTGAGAATAAAGAAAATTACTAAGACTATTCAGCTCAAAATTTATTCATGCAGCAATGCATGATGGGAGCCATGGATGAATTTTGATTGGTGGCACCCAGAATGCACTGCAACATGCTTTATTATTCTCACCACTGTTGAGATTCACAGGATGATTCTTGATGTCTGTGTGTTTAAATGACCTGTGTTTTTTTTTTTTATTGTATTGATAAAGCTGATCTTCTTCTGTAGAATCACAGTTCTGCTGTAATCAATAATGTAAATCTAACTCAGAGATTGGACTCTAAATGAGTTCAGTGATTCAGATCAAATAATGATTATGTGAAAACATAACCAACACCACCTGATCATCTTTTAATTAACTTTGCTTGTCTGGTTGGTTTTAATGCAGTTAAAACTGCCCAAACAAAAACTAATATTAAAAAGTCAAGGATCAAGAGCTCAACTAAAACAAACCCTCGATGATGGTAACTTAAAAATTGTGATTTTCTCCTTTGGTGATTCTGCTTGTTATCATCAGGTGTCTTCAATAATGCTCAATCATCACTCAATTAATCACTTAATTATCTCATTAATGCTTCAGTGGGTAGAATAAAAATATGGCAGGACTTTTACTCTTTGACCCCTGGATTACCCACCTCTGCTCACAGGACCAATATTATCACAGGATCTTGGTATTCGGCAAAATGTGGTAGGTCATTTGCGGGGGAATTTTTACTTTACAAATTACAGACATGGCCGATTCGCACTATTCTCTCCATATTTATAATTTATTTGCAGCCTTTAGCCATTGCCTTCAACGCACTGGATCCTTCACTAGAAACCTAAATTAACTCACTTCTGCTAAACATTTACACTTCTTCCCAGGAACAATACGAGTAGACACCATTATGGCTAAAAAAATTGCTAAGGAGTATTTCCTAAAGCAAGGTGTTATCTGACTCTGATGGCAACATGCCATTGCCCAGTATATTATGGGTGTTGAAGTTTTCCTATTTGCCAAAAAGTAAGACAGAAAATTCACTCTTTTCAGAAAACATTTCTGCATTGATAAAGCAGATCAACATGTCTGTTTTTATAACAGACAATCAACTGTTTTTTTTTTGGTACTTTTCTTTACAGCAGAGGCTGTACTTCCTCTACCAACTGAGGAAGTTCTTTTTATTATCTCTGTCTTGTCTCATCACTGTCATTCTGTTACACTGTTGAGCTTCTGTCACTACAACAAATTCCTAGTATGTATAAACATCCCTGGCAATAAAGCTCATTCTGATTCATTACTTTTGGAATTGAAATGTTGTGTGAAAAGGAAATAATAAGCTCAAAAATGTGATCAAAATAATTTTTAACACTGAACTGATTTTTTGTTAATAACTGTTTATAAACTATTTACAAGTTAAAAACACTTAGACATCAGCACTCATCATACAAACCTCAACAATGGTGACTGCATAATTTATTCATGTCGCAATGCATGCTGGGAACCATGAATATGTTTTGTATGCTGACATGAAGCAGGTCACCATTGTTGTGTTTCATATGCCAAATGTTGATGTCTGAGTGTATAAATGACACAAAATAATATTTTAAACAAAAAGTTAATAATGACAGTTTTGCAAAGGATATTTTTCACATTGGCTTAGTTTGCAATTACAGAAAAAGAAAACAGCTGCTTAAACGCATTTTTGTTTGTGTATTATTAAAACAGACATGTCAAAATGTTTTCTGAAAACACCTACAATTGCTGATAAAGAAGCAACTCAACAAAAGTCAGGGGTCAAAAGCCCAACTAAAGCAACCACCAACCTCCATGATGGTGACCTCAAACAAACATCTAAACTTCTGTTAATTCTCAATAAGATCTTCTGTAGATGTGTGACAGAAATAAAGTCAGTCTGGTTAGTAATAAGTGAAGCTGGTAATGCTGTTTGTGGAGTTGTTTAATCAGATCTTCAGAGATTTAATGTCTTTTATCTTCAGTTCATCTAAGGCTGTGGCTGAAGAAAGTTGTAGTTTGTGTTTTTATTTCTCTTTCTTTCAGTGCTTGTTCACAGCAGGTGTTTGAATGATTGAAAGAATGTTTCAGGAACATCATACAAACCTTTAAATAACATTCTACTAACATTAAGGAAACTGGACATTTTTATGTTCTTGGAATGTTACAAATCAATGTTCCTACAATGTTGAATTTTTAATCAAAATTAAGTTGAAAGAACGTTTGAGGAACATTATACCTTATAAAACCGTTCCTGGAACATCAAGAAAACTGGACGTTTTTTTACGTTCCCCGAACCAAAACTGAATATTTAGAGAACGTTCTTATAACAAAATTCTGTTAGCTGGGTTTCTTCTGAATAGGCAGCCAAGTTTTATTGAAAGCCCATTTTGCCAGTGGTGAAGTAGCCCTTTAATGTATACCCAGATAACAAGCAATGACTGAAATAATGTTAAATCAGTGTTAATGTGTCAACGTTAACTGCATTGAATCAATATCACTTTTGCACCCACAATTATTGTGAAAAAAATGTTGAAATTTCAACAAAAAATCAATGATAATGGCATTGAATCAATGTTACAATGTGACACGTACATGCTAGTAAAAGCTGCTAAGCAGTTCACTTTCACTGTTTCACCATCATTATATGAATCTTTCCAAACTGTTTCTCTGTTTTCATATGTAATATTCCTTTTAAAGAAATTTTGAGAAGCACAACCAAATGTTATACAAAGATGTTACACACTCTTTAAAATCATTTAAGGTAAATGTTGGGTGTGATTATAATATGGATAACATTCTACATATTAAAAATGAATAAACTCACCTTGACCTCGCACAACAGTGACAGAAAATAGAAAAAAGGAAAAGCAGATGATTTGTACAGGAACTCTCATTTTGAACTCTCATTTCACAAATGACTGTAACTTTTGTTTTCTGTCTCTTTTTGTATGATGGAGGAAAGGAGGAGGACTCTTTCAGTCAAAAGGAGGACTCTTTTATACCAGACCACTTTATGGTCATGCAGAAGGATATTTTGTTTAAAAAAAAAAGTAATTTTTGTCTGATGTTTACAGCTGTCAACTGAACACATCAAAATACAGTGATAATCTACTGTATCATGCAGTTCACTTTCAGTCTCATCATGAGTCTATTTCACAAATGGATTTGAGTTTTGGGACCTGCTTTGCAATATGTATAAGATTTAATTTCAAGTCAATAAAATGTAACTGAAAAGGACATTAAGATGAACAACATCATCAAAAATAATAACTTGCCTTCACTTTGTGCACAACTAAAGAAAAAACAAACAAATCAAAATAAAAGCCAAGAATGTTTACAGAAATCTCATTTTGAGTCGACATCACAAGTAGCTTTTTGTCATTTGGACAAATTAAAGGGACAGGTTACCTTAGACAAATCAAACTTCTTAATTCACATTTATGTAACATATAAACAGGAAGCAAAAATAAATTTCCAAAAATATTTTATGTGTTCACTATTGTGCTTTACAGGTAAACCTGTTAGATATTTTTTCACTGACTAGTGTTATTTACATTTAAAGAAGAAAATTGTTAGATGAAATAATCTGTCCCTTAGGACAATGTGAAGAAAAACTACAGAAATGAGTGAGATGAAAGAAGTTTCAAAATAATCAACCTTTCAAACATTGCAAAATATATAACTGCCACTGCATTGAGGTACACTCTCAAAAAGGATGTGTTAATTAATAACACATTTTTTTGTGTTATGGCTATTTTAACACATTTTTGTGTCAATTTAAGTTGATCTTGTGTAGAGAGAGAGAGAAGAGAGAAACAACACTGTGTCCAAAACAACATGTGTTAAACTATCATCCAATCACATTGCTGCTACATCACTCCGCAAGCTGTTAAGCAAGTCTGTGCCTCTTTCTTCATCGGTGGATGACTTGTGTTCATTTTGACACATTCATTGTGTCAGGAAGATGATCTACTGTTAACAAGCAGAATCAAAGGATAAATTCACAATTTTAAGTTACCATCATGGAGATGAGTGTTAGCTTTAGTTGAGCTCTTGACCCTTGACTTTTTAATATTAGATTTTGTTTGGGTTGCTATAACTGAGTTATAATAGCCAGACAAGCAAAGAGAAAAGATGATCAGGTTGTGTTTATGTTTTCATATAATCATTATTTGTCTTGAGCTCATTTAGAGCCCAATCTCTGAGCTAGATTTACATTATTGATTATAACAGAAGATCAGCTTTTTCTACATAACTCAAAGGTATTTCTTAAAAAGTTGTTCTGATCAAAAAAAAAACAAAAAAAAAACTTTCTTTTAGGCACACACAGACATCAAGAATCAGCCTGTGAATCTCAACAGTGGTGACAGGCAACATATTCTGATTTTAGAAACATTAGAAAATAAGCTACTAAAAAGTCACATAAAACAGAGAAAAAAAATAAAATAGTGAGAATAAAGGAAATTAAGCTCATAATTTATTCATACAGCAATGCAAGATGGGAGGCATGGATGAATTTTGATTGGTGGCACCCAGAATGCACTGCAACATGCTTTATGATGGCCACCACTGTTGAGATTCACAGGATGATTCTTGATGTCTGTGTCTCGAAATAAAAGAGTTTTTTTTTTTTTTTTTTTAATCAGAACAACTTTTAAGAAATTCTTCAGATTATATTGATAAAGCTGATCTTGTGCTGTAGAATCACAGTGCTGCTGTAATCAATAATGTAAATCTAACTCAGAGATTGAGCTCTAAATGAGTTCAGTGATTCAGATCAAATAATGATTATGTGAAAACATAACCAACGCCACCTGATCATCTTTTCTGTTTGCTTGACTAGCTGTTACAACAGCCCAAACAAAGTCTAATATTAAATAGTCAAGGTTCAAGAGCCCAACTAAAGCAAACACTCATCTCCACGATGGTGGCTTAAAAATTGTGATTTTCTCCTTTGATTCTGCTCGTTAACAGCAGATCACCTTCCTGACACATTTACTATGTTAAAATCATTGACTCAGTGAATGTGTCAGAATTAACACAACAAGTGTCGTCCCTAAACTCACACTGATGTGTAAGAATTTAACACATTTTGAGTCTGTTTTAACACATCCTTTCTAAGAGTGTATATTGCATTCATTTAAGGTCAAAAAAAGCACATCTATGACACAAATTGTGTGATTTATGACACATTAGTGTGTTAAATATTTTAACACATTGCCTGTGTTAAGAAGAATAACACACTGGTTGAGTTAAAAAAAGTAACACAAAATGTGTTGTCCTTAACTAGACACACGGATGTGTTAAGATATAACACAGGTTGTGTTGTTTTTAACACAACCTGTGTTATATCTTAACACACCCGTGTGTTAAGTCATCCGCCAATGAAGAAAGAGGCACAAACTTGCTTAACGGCTTGCGGAATGATGTAGCAGCAATGTGATTGGATGATAGTTACCACATGTTGTATTGGACACAGTGTCGTTTCTCTCTCTCTCACACACATTAGTGTGTTAAATATTTTATGCCTGTATTAAGAAAAAATAACACACTGGTTGAGTTAAAATTAACACAAAATGTGTTGTCCTTAACTAGACACACAGATGTGTTAAAATATAACACAGGTTGTGTTGTTTTTAACACATCTGTTTTAAGAGTATAGACAATGAGTTTGACCGTTAAAGAATTTGAACATGCTTAAAGGGATAGTTCACCCAAAAAGACAAAACACATTTAAGTTGGACAAATCCAACTTAAATGTGTCGTCACGGCTCGTGACGACACATTGATGTCCTAAGACACTAAACGATCGGTTTGTGCGAGAAACCGAACAGTATTTATATAATTTTTTACCTCTAAAAGACCACTATGTCCAACTGCCTTGAGCGCGAGCATGGCATCTGGTGTGTGAGGTCCCACACAGCAAAAGGACTCTGTGGCGGATCGACCGCGGAGGTATCGTGCAGAGGTGGAAAGTCCAGGGCTCAGAAAGTAAAAGTACTGCCATTTTTTTTTTTCCACCCACTGAAACGGTGTTAAAGATAATGAGATAAATAAGTGATTAATTGAGTGATGATTGAGCATTATTGAAGACACCTGATGATAACAAGCAGAATCACCAAAGGAGAAAATCACAATTTTTAAGACACCATCACAGAGATCAGGGTTTGCATTAGTTGAGCTTTTGACCCTTGACTTTTTAACATTAGAACTTGTTTGGGCAGTTTTAACTGCACTAAAACCAACCAGACAAGCAAAGTTAAAAGATGATCAAGTAATAATGGTTATGTTTTCTCAAAATCATTATTTGACCTGAATCACTGAATTCATTTAGAGCCCAATATCTGAGTTAGATTTACATTATTGATTACAGCAGCACTGTGAATCGACAGCAGAAGATCCAGTTTTTTTTTTTTTTTCAAAATAATTCAAAGGTTTCATCAAAAGTTGTTCTTAAAAAAAAAAAAGTTCTTATTTAGACACACAGAGATCAAGAATCAGCCTGTGAATCTCAACAGTGGTGAGAATAATAAAGCATGTTGCAGTGCATTCTGGGAGCCACCAATCAAAATTCATCCACGGCTCCCATCATGCATTGCTGCATGAATAAATTATGAGCTGAATTGTCTTAGTAATTTCCTTTATTCTCACTATTTTATTTTTTGCTGCTTTTATGTGACTTTTTAGTAGCTTGTTTTCTAATGTTCAGAGTTGTTTTTTTTTGTTTGTTTTTTTTTGATCAGAACAACTTTTAAGAAATCTTTCAGATTATATTGATAAAGTTGATCTTCTGCTGTAGAATCACAGTGCTGCTGTAATCAGTAATGTAAATCTAACTCAGAGATTGAGCTCTAAATGAGTTCAGGTCATATTACAATTATGTGAAAACATAACCAACACCTGATCAGCTTTTCTCTTTGCTTGTCTGGCCGTTACAACTCAGTTAACAACTCAAACAAGATCTAATATTAAAAAGTCAAGGGTCAAGAGTTCAACTAAAGCAAACCCTCAAAAATTGTTATTTTCTCATTTGGTGATTCTGCTTGTTATCATCAGGTGTCTTCAATAATGGTCAATCATCACTCAATTAATCACCTAATTATCTCATTAACTTTAACACTGCTTCAGCGGGTGGAATGAAAAATATGGCAGGACTTCTACTTTCTGACCCCTGGACTATACACCTCTGTCAACATCTAAACCTCTGGTAATTATCAATAACAACTTTTGTAGATGTATGTCAGAAATAAAGTCAGTCTGGTTAGTAATAAGTGAAGCTGGTAATGCTGTTTGTGGAGATGTTTGATCAGATCTTCAGAGATTTAATGTCTTTTATCTTCAGCTGATTTCATTGAAGGCTGTGGCTGAAGTTGTAGTTCTTGTTGTTTCTCTGTCCTTTGGTGATTCTGCTCGTTATGACCTTATTATCTCATTAACTCCAGCATGTTTCAGTTTTACATTTAACAGCCTGTAGTGTGCACACTGAGCAGTGTTCGTTTCATCTGGGCTAACCCATGTGGGGCCTCCATGGAAACCGTGGACAAAAATATCTGGGTCCCAGTTAGGCAGCCCAGGTGACACCCATCTGGGCCCCACCATGCTGTGTTGGCTGGGAGACTAAAATGTATATTTGAGCTGTTTTAACTGAAAGCAACTGTAGGCACAGCTTTTAACTGAAAGCAACATAATTTTGCACAGGATATGGCATGCGCATGGTTTTATAAATCTGAAAACATTTGTGTTATGGCTTTTGTGTGTACGCACACTTTGAGGATGAAATCTATGGAAAGTTTTATACATGAGGCCCCAGGTCTTTCATGCAGTGAGCTCTCCCTGCTCTTATCTATGCTAGGCTTCAAACTTTCAAACATTGCAAAAGTACAGTCATTGTGAAATATATTTAAACTGCCATTGCAGAATTGAGCAATCTATTGAACTGAATTAAAAAAAAAAAAAAAAAAAAAAAAGAAGAAGAAGAAGAGCTTGTGACCCTTAAAGTATTTGACTGACTGGTGCTTAAACTGTTGTTGTTGTCTAAAAAGGTAGAAAGGTAAAAGCTGATGTCATTCACTGAAAATTTAATTTTTATTTGTTTGAATGGGTTGTCATGTGATCAGAGAGTGGTGTGGGTCATCAGGGTCAGGTAAAAGTCCTGCAATTTTTACCACCATGAGCACATTAATGAGATAAATCCTGATTGAGCATTATTGAAGCACCTGATGATACAGCGCAGAATCACCAAAGGAGAAAATCACAGTTTTTAAGTACCATAATCGAGGTCAGGGTTGTTTTTAGTTGAGCTCTTGACCCTTGCTTTTTAATTAGATTTTGTTTGGGCAGTTTTAACTGCATTAAAATCAACCAGACAAGCAAAGTTAGAAGATGGTCCGGTGTTGTTGGTTATGTTTTCTCAAATCATTATTGATCTGAATCACTGAACATTTAGAGCCCAATCTCTGAGTTAGATTACATTATGATTACAGCAGAACTGTGATTCTACAGCACAAGATCAGCTTTTACAATACAGAATTTTTTTTAAAAAGTTCCTTTCCCAAAAAAAAAAAAAAAATGTATTCAAGTATCAGCTGTGATCTCAAAAACATCCACTGTGTACAAAAAAAATTCGTGAGAATAAAGATTACTAAGACATGAACAATTTAGCTAATCATAACATGAATTTGATTGGTGGAAGAATGCATTGCAGACTGATCCGCTCACCAATGCAATGTTGTGATATTTTGTTTTGATTAAACAAATTTGATATGTTTGATTGATGCTGTTGATCTCTTGTGCGGTAGACAAGTCTGTTTTATTAAGTGAGTTGGTATTGAAAACTAAGTGAAGATCTTAATGATTGGTGGAAAAGAGATTGGCTTTTCTTAATGCTTATGTGAAACATAACCAACACCACCTGACATCTTCTTTGCTGACTAGCTGTTACAACTGCCCAAACAAAATCTAACATTAATAGTCAAGGGTCAAAGACCAACAAAGCAATGATGGTGTCTAAAAATTGTTTTTCCTTTGGTGATTCTGCTTGTTATCATCAGGGTCAATTCATGCTCAATCATCTCATCAATTTTTATCAGCAAAATGAAAAATATGGCAGGACTTTTACTCTTTGACCCCTGGATTACCCACCTCTGCAGCCAAGCCACCGGGATTTCACTTTTCCCAGCTGCTCACGGTGGCCAGTCCAAGACTGCCTTATATTTAGCACAGTTATTATATTAATAATAAAAATGATAGAGTGAAAAGATCATCCTTTCTTTTAAACTACTCCTCAACATGCATGCAGTGTAAATAAAGCAGTTATATCAGTGAGATGACAGCAGTCCGCAGCAACACCCCCGCGCTAATGGTACAGCCCACAGCGCAAATTACAAGACAGAAAAAATGAGAAAAAAAAAAAAAAGAAAATCGGTTAATTTAATTTATTCAAGTGATTGTTTCTTAAGTCATCATTTTGCAAAAGTGAAATTGAGAAAAGGGGGGAAAATGGCAAATATCCATTGATGATGTAACCGAAAAACAAGAAAAATGAACGTCTGGTTTCAGTTTTTCATTTTTGCATTTGCAGAGGTGGACATTCCAGGGGTCAGAAAGTAAAAGTCCTGCCATATTTTTATTCCACCCACTGAAGCATTAATGAGATAAATAAGTGATTAATTGAGTGATGATTGAGCATTATTGAAGACACCTGATGATAACAAGCAGAATCACCAAAGGAGAAAATCACAATTTTTAAGTTACCATCATCGAGGTCAGGGTTTGTTTTAGTTGAGCTCTTGATCCTTGACTGTTTAATATTAGATTTTGTTTGGGCAGTTTTAACTGCATTAAAACCAAACAGACAAGCAAAGTTAAAAGATGATCCGGTGTTGTTGGTTGTGTTTTTACATATTTGATCTGAATCACTGAACTCATTTAGAGCCCAATCTCTGAGTTAGATTTACATTATTGATTACAGCAGAACTGTGATTCTACAGCACAAGATCAGCTTTTACAATACAGAATTTTTTTTAAAAAGTTGTCCTTATCCCAAAAAAAAAAAAAATGTAGGCACACACAGACATCAAGTATCAGCCTGTGAATCTCAACAACGGTGACAAGCAACATATTCTGATAAACAGATCAACTCTGAACATTAGAAAACAAGCTACTAAAAAGTCACAGAAAAACAGCAAAATTTCAATAGTGAGAATAAAGAAAATTACTAAGACAATTCAGCTCATAATTTATTCATGCAGCAATGCATGATGGGAGCCATGGATGAATTTTGATTGGTGGCTCCCAGAATGCATTGCAACATGCTTTTTTGATGGCCACCACTGTTGAGATTCACAGGCTGATTCTTGATGTCTGTGTGTTTATTAAGTGAGCTGAGTTTTTTTTTTTAATCAGAACTCTAAAAAAAAAAATTGTATTGATAAAGCTGATCTTGTGCTGTAGAATCACAGTGCTGCTGTAATCAGTAATGTAAGTCAAACTCAGAGATTGGGCTCTAAATTAGTTCAGTGATCCAGATCAAATAATGATTATGTGAAAACATAACCAACACCACCTGATCATCTTTTAACTTTGCTTGACTAGCTGTTACAACTGCCCAAACAAAATCTAACATT
Source organism: Culter alburnus (assembly GCA_028476615.1). Classification (NCBI taxonomy): domain Eukaryota; kingdom Metazoa; phylum Chordata; class Actinopteri; order Cypriniformes; family Xenocyprididae; genus Culter; species Culter alburnus. The sequence continues at coordinate 67,120 of JAOTNS010000878.1, forward strand.
AAATAGTCAAGGGTCAAGAGACCAACTAAAGCAAACACTCATCTCCACGATGGTGTCTTAAAAATTGTGATTTTCTCCTTTGGTGATTCTGCTTGTTATCATCAGGTGTCTTCAATAATGCTCAATCATCACTCAATTTATCACTTAATTATCTCATTAACTGTAACACTGCTTCAGTTGGTGGAATGAAAAATATGGCAGGACTTTTACTCTTTGACCCCTGGATTACCCACCTCTGCAGCCAAGCCACCGGGATTTCACTTTTCCCAGCTGCTCACGGTGGCCAGTCCAAGACTGCCTTATATTTAGCACAGTTATTATATTAATAATAAAAATGATAGAGTGAAAAGATCATCCTTTCTTTTAAACTACTCCTCAACATGCATGCAGTGTAAATAAAGCAGTTATATCAGTGAGATGACAGCAGTCCGCAGCAACACCCCCGCGCGCTAATGGTACAGCCCACAGCGCAAATTACAAGACAGAAAAAATGAGAAAAAAAAAAAAAAAAGAAAATCGGTTAATTTAATTTATTCAAGTGATTGTTTCTTAAGTCATCATTTTGCAAAAGTGAAATTGAGAAAAGGGGGGAAAATGGCAAATATCCATTGATGATGTAACCGAAAAACAAGAAAAATGAACGTCTGGTTTCAGTTTTTCATTTTTGCATTTGCAGAGGTGGACATTCCAGGGGTCAGAAAGTAAAAGTCCTGCCATATTTTTATTCCACCCACTGAAGCATTAATGAGATAAATAAGTGATTAATTGAGTGATGATTGAGCATTATTGAAGACACCTGATGATAACAAGCAGAATCACCAAAGGAGAAAATCACAATTTTTAAGTTACCATCATCGAGGTCAGGGTTTGTTTTAGTTGAGCTCTTGATCCTTGACTGTTTAATATTAGATTTTGTTTGGGCAGTTTTAACTGCATTAAAACCAAACAGACAAGCAAAGTTAAAAGATGATCCGGTGTTGTTGGTTGTGTTTTTACATATTTGATCTGAATCACTGAACTCATTTAGAGCCCAATCTCTGAGTTAGATTTACATTATTGATTACAGCAGCACTGTGATTCTACAGCACAAGATCAGCTTTTACAATACAATTTTTTTTTTTTTAGAGTTCTGATTTGAAAAAAAAAAAAACAGAGCTCATTTAAACACACAAACATCAAGAATCATCCTGTGAATCTCAACAGTGGTGGCCATCATAAAGCATGTTGCAGTGCATTCTGGGAGCCACCAATCAAAATTCATCCATGGCTCCCATCATGCATTGCTGTATGAATAAATTATGAGCTAAATTGTCTTAGTAATTTCATTTATTCTCACTATTAAAATTTTGCTGTTTTTCTGTGACTTTTTAGTAGCTTGTTTTCTAATGTTCAGAGTTGATCTGTTGATCAGAATATGTTGCTTGTCACCGTTGTTGAGATTCACAGGCTGATACTTGATGTCTGTGTGTGCCTAAAATATATATATATATGGTTTTTTTTTTGTGATAAGGACACCTTTTTTTTTTAAAAAAATTCTGCATTGTATAAGCTGATCTTCTGCAGAATCACAGTGCTGCTGTAATCAATAATGTAAATCTAACTCAGAGATTGGGCTCTAAATGAGTTCAGTGATTCAGATCAAATAATGATTTTGAGAAAACATAACCAACACCACCTGATCATTTTTGCTTGTCTGGTTGGTTTTAATGGAGTTAAAGCTGCCCAAACAAAATCTAATATTAAAAAGTCAAGGGTCAAGAGCTCACCTCGATGATGGTAACTTAAAAATTGTGATTTTCTCCTTTGGTGATTCTGCTTTTTATCATCAGGTGTCTTCAATAATGCTCAATCATCACACAATTTATCACTTAATTATCTCATTAATGCTTCAGTGGATGAGATAAAAATATGGCAGGACTTTTACTTTCTGACCCCTGGAATGTCCACCTCTGTGCATTTGCATTGTATGGTCTGAAAATTGAATTGTGAAGCGTTACGCGGACCCACCACTAAGTGGTCCCTGTGTGAAGATTAAATTCGTGATTGTATTTATTCTCTTCTTAATAGAAGATAAAAAACACTTCTGCACTTTTTTCACTTTGATGTATATCTGGCGCCTATATTTAATAAACTGATACAAGCTTTTTGGCTGATTTTGGGTCCGTGTAACGCTTTGCAGTTCTTTGTTCAATTTGCACCATCAAAATGAACCAAATGAAAAGTTGGCTTCAAACTTTCATTTTTTCATTTTTTAGAATACTTCACAAACGGATAATTGTCACTCAGTTTAATTTTCGATTCTACATGTTTGGGTTGTTGCGTCCGAATCTGATTTTTGAACAAACATAAAATATGACTCATTATTCTGATTTTCCATTAATAATGAGCGCTCGCGGGTGGATCGTACCACCAGTGTCGCCGGGGGTGGAGCGTGTGTTGATATTCATCCAGAGCGCTGTACAGTTATGGATAGATCTACGGCACGTCTGCCGAAGCAATAATTTAGCGCCTGCCCTACACTATTATGTACAGTACGTTGAGCTGTTCATAGAGTTTCTTTTGGACTTAAGTAGCATAAAGAATACGGTCAGTGCTTAACTCAGTAAAGTTGGCAATATTTTTTATCGTAATAATGACATAGTTTCTCATAATAATGAGAAAGCTTCTCGTATAATGACTTAACATCTCATAATAACAAAAAACTTCCAATAATGACTAATTTTCTCACAATAATGTGAAACTTTCTCGTAATAATTTCTTAACATCTCATAATAATGACAAAGTTTCTCATAATAATGAGAAACTTTCTCGTAATAATGAGAAACTTCTACGCATGCGCAAAGCAGCGGAGCAGAAGGGAGTGACACGCTATAGCGACACCCGCTGGTCAAATCTCAGCAAACATGGCACATTCTGCAAAAGTGTAATCTATAATATCATTAAATAACATTATTGATAAATTATCAGAATATGAGATATAGTTTTTTATTCATTCGTATTTTTGTGTAACAAGCAGCAACAAAAAATTGATTTCAATTCAAACAGATAATGATTAGACCGCACACACCTCTGTTAAAGAACGCTTCATCTGCAAAATTGTCTACAAACATCTGCTACACATATTTTCATGTTTTACATTGTTTTGTACAGTGACCGGGAGGGGACATGTTCGGTTCACTTAGTTTTGTGGCCACGACATATAAACTCGGGGTACGTGATAATATGTCGTGGCCACAAGATATTAATTCGTGGGAACGTGATAATAAGTCGTTCCCTCACATATGATCTCAAGGCCACGACTTTACATCGCGTGGCCACGACATAAGGATGTTGTTACCTCGACAAAACAATCTCGTGGCCATGTGATGTAAAGTTGTGGCCTCGAGATCATATGGTGAGGGAACGAGATATTTTTCTCGTGGCCACGACTTCATTATGTTGAGGGAACGACATCTATTTCTCATGGCCACGAGTTACATTTGTAAACAACCTGCGCTACCACAGCAACCTGGAACTATCAGAAATGAATAAGATTATAATAATATTTTTAATTAAGAAAAAGCGCGGAATTGCCTACAGCGGCATTCGAATGTAGTTTATCAATAAATATTAGAATATGCCATGCATATTTTTATCACATCCAACAGTCTTTTAAATCCATTCACTGACTGTTAATTTTTTTTATTTCATATTTTTTTTACATTATTTATTATTATTATTAGGCTATCATTATTGGTTAAATGTTTTTTATTCATTGTTATTTAGCCCTATTTGCTTTATTTTCCCCTTCATTTCGTGTATCAGTGGTTTAGGTCAGATAGGACATTCTCTGTTATGACTGATGACCTCTCCTCCTCTTCAGCCCCTATGACCTGGTGTGCCACAGGGATCCATTTTGGGCCCTGTTCTATTCTCTCTGTACATACTGCCTTTAGGTTCAATTATTTCAAGTCACAATGTGTCCCTCATCTGTATGCAGATGACTTACAAATCTATCTGCCGGTTGTCCCCATTCTTCTGACAGTCTTGAATCCATAAAACAGATGTTTAGATGACATCAAATGTGGCTGTCTCCGAACTTTCTCTGTTTGAATGAGGACAAAACTGAATGTATTGTTTTGGCACATCCAACCTGCCCAGTGTTTCAGCTCCTGGTCTTGTTGCGTTGACCCCCATTTTAACCACGTTGTGAAAAATTTGGGGGTGAAATTAGACAGTCTGAAATTTGATAAGCAAATGATTCTAGGGTCAGGGCAAGCTTCTCAGCTTG
>JAOTNS010000879.1:0-172308 GCA_028476615.1 Culter alburnus
TCAAACAGTTGGTCTGTAGTTCATAATGCCCAGTGTGTTCAGGTCTGGTGTTTGTGATGGTCAGAGATCCAGTTTGTTTGTTCAGCTTCAGTCTGTCTCTGAATCTCCCATTAAGAACATAATTTTCAGCGATTCTGCCATCTGTTACACACATTTTTGCTATGCTTTTATATCCAAACATCCACTGAATCACATCATCATTCTTCATTTCAGCAAGACCAGAGTTTAGAGTAACTGAATCTCCCTCCATCACTGACACTGGTTCACCAAACACACCTGAAGAATAAACATAAAAAAGACTTTTAAATAACTGTATGTTTACTAAATTAAATAGTTTGAACATTACATTTCAAATGAATAACATCCCAAACAACACAACAGAAGCAAAATTGTAAGTGCATGAATAATTGTATTTTTTGGTGATTTTGAATAAAACTCTGAAGTTGATTTGAGCTCCACACAACATCATACACAGAAAACACTGTTTCTTCAGACCAGAATGACGTCACACTGAAACTGTTTGAGCTTTAGTGTTTTATAGAACAGTGAATCTGATGCAGAAAGAACTGAAGTCATAAAAACACATTTTAAACTCACCAACCAGACGCCACAAACACAGACAGAAGAAAACAGGGTGAAACATCTTCAACACTTTCAGTCCACAAATATGAAAAGACAAACTCTTCAAAACTGCTTCAGTAATAAAAAGATGGATGCACTGATGTGAAGCTGCTCTGTAGTGAAGTTGTGAAACTATTTTCAGCTAAAATAACTGCACATCTTTAATGTTAATTCACGTGACCTTCTTTCACAATGTCTGAACAGCGTCACTTTGAGCTCCAACAGACCTCAACTTCCTGTAGACTGATTGGCTTTTTTTCAACAGAAATAACCTGAGCCTTAATGCATTAAAAATAATAAAAATACAAAATTTCATCTTGTCATGAGATCCTGTGGATTAGTGAGACAAGGTGAGGTTGTGTAATAATTTGAGAAACTAAATGCAGTCTTGTGGAGGCTCGTGGATTGACACTCAACATTAATACAATATAAAGTTCATGGGAATGCTGCTTTCAGAAAAGAGGATTGGCCCAACCGCTAAAACGTGCTGTGGTTGAGGCCAGAGAACCAGAGAACCAGAGAAAACCAGAAGTTTAAGTGCCTTAAAACAGAAGTTGGTTTCAGCTAGAAGTGTTGCTTTGACAAGAAAACATAAATCAAGGTCATTGATTGCAAAGTCTCCAATATAGAACAAACTAGTTGTTTTGATGAATGCAAATCATACAAATCATACACTCACAAATCATGAATGCAAATCATACACTCACATTGCCAATGAGTTAAGTGTGATTGAACAATTACTCTTAAAGTGGACACACATTGTGTTAGTACAGTCACTTGAAGTATTTGAAGTAAATCTTTGAAGTAAAGTGTGGTGTCCTGCCATGGATAAGGATCTAATAAGACAAGAAAAGACCAACAAACTGTCCAACAAGAACATCCCAATATAAAAGACAGAACTAGTGGAGTGAGTGACAGAAGATACTGAGGAAATCACTCCTGATAACACTCTGATTCAGCCTGAGACACTAGATGGAGCTGTTGATCTGTAGATGAGACCACAGAGACAATTAAGACTACAGAGATTTAGGCAAGGCAAGGTAATTTTATTTGTATAGCACTTTTCATACACAATGGTAATTCAAAGTGCTTTACATAAAAAAGAATAATAAAAATAGAACATAAGGAATAGAAATAATAGTAAAAACAGAGAATTTTGCTATCTGGATGAAAGAGCTAGGAAGTCTCAGGGAGTTTGTTGTTGTGTTGTTGTTGTTGTCCATCAGAGTGGATCTAAATGGATCTATCCATCAGAGCGGATCAGAATGGATCTTCCTCACACGACAGGACTGCTACCTGTTAAGGCACTTCAAACTGATAAACACAGTTTCAATCTCCCCTTTTGCCAAGACACCTCAAACTGCACCACACAGCCCTAATCCCCCTTCCGGAGATATCTTATCTATGCAACGCAGTTCAAATTTCCCCTTTGGAAATTTCCCCCTTGGAAAGTGTCCTGACTGTAATCCAGAGATATCTTAACCATGCACACAGCTTAAATTTCCCCATGGTTTGTCCCTTATCCAAATTTACCAAATTTTAACCTAATCACTTTCTTCCTAATTCTCCCAGCTCTTTCAACCAGACAGCAATATTTAAAATGCATTAAAAGTCAGAAATAACAAGATACATAAAAATATAAAATACATTAAAAATGAAATAAAAACAGGAAAAGGAATTAAAAGAATAAAAAGATAATACGTATAAAATAAAGTGCAAACAGTTCGGACATAGCACAGTGCTCAATCAGCAAATGCATAGATAAAAAGATGTGTTTTGAGTCTGGATTTGAATGTGGCTACTGTTGGAGCACACCTGATCTCTTCTGGAAGTTGGTTCCAGCTGCGGCTGGCGTAACAGCTAAAAGCAGACTCTCCTTGCTTTGAGTGAACCCTTGGTATTTCTAAATGACTTGATCCTGATGATCTGAGTGATCTGTTAGGTTTATATTCTATGAGCATATCTGCAATGTATTGAGGTCCTAGACCACTGAGTGATTTATAAACACGTAACAGTACTTTAAAATCAATTCTAAATGCAACTGGAAGCCAGTGCAAGGACCTGATGACTGGTGTGATGTGTTCATGTTTTCGGGTTCTGCTCAGAATCCTGGCAGCAGCGTTCTGTACGAGCTGCAGCTGTCTTATGGTCTTTGGGAAGACCAGTGAGGAGCCCATTACAATAATCCACCTGGCTGGTGATGAAAGCATGAACAAGTTCTCTAAGTCTTGACTGGAGACAAAGCATCTAATTCTTGCAATATTTTTGAGATGATAATATGCTGATTTAGTTATTGTCTTTACATGGCTACTGAAACTCAGGTCTGACTCCAAAATCACACCAAGATTCCTGACTTGATTTTTAGTTGTTTGACCCCTAGAGTGAAGGTACATGTTCGCTTTGAGAACTTCATCTTTGTTTCCAAACGCAATGATTTCAGTTTTGTCTTTGTTTAACTGAAGGAAGTTTAGACACATCCAATTTTTAATTTCATCAGTGCATTGGCACAGGGAGTCAATGGGGCTGTAGTCGTTAGGTGATAGGGCTAGGTAAATCTGGGTGTCATCTGCATAGCTGTGATATGCAATTTGGTTCTTTCTCATTATTTGGCTCAGTGGCAGCATATATAGGTTGAACAGGAGGGGTGCAAGAACTGAACCTTGAGGGACTCCGCATGTCATGGATGTCCACTCAGACTTATGGTCACCGATACTCACATAATAACCTCTCCCTTCTAAGTATGACCTGAACCATTTAAGGACCATCCAGAAAGCCCAACCCAGTTTTCCAGCCTTTCAAGAAGAATGTTGTGATCGACAGTGTCAAACGCAGCACTGAGGTCGAGTAGAACCAGCACTGATATTTACCTGAATCTGAGTTAAGGCGAATATCATTTATTATCTTTATGAGTGCTGTCTCTGTGCTGTGATGCGGTCGGAAACCAGATTGAAAGTTGTCAAAGTATCCATTCAAGCTTAAGAACTTGTTCAGCTGATTGAAAACAACTTTTAAAGACTTTATCATTGTCTTCTGAAGGAAATGGAGCACCAATATTTTGCATTTATTTAACATGTCCTAAATCAGTATCTTCTCAGGTTAAACGGGAATCTAGAGGAAGTTGTTAGTGTTCAAGTTAGTTTTCCTCCAGGAGGCACTCGACATAATAAATGTAATAAAACACGGACAGACTCTTGAAGCTCAGAGTGAGAAAACTTTATTGAGAAAGGCAATCAAATACACATGGCAAATGAACATCAGTAGAAGTAAAGTGAGATCTGTGTGTGTCTTATGCATAACCTGATATTGCTGAGTTCAACATGTTCCTGGGTCAACATTTTTGTTGATCCTGGAACAACATTCAAATCAACCAATCAGATTTCAGGGACAAGTTTACAGATTATGTCAAGTTTGAATTGGTGCTTCTACATCAGTGTTATTCATCTATCATTTCCCTCTGATTTCTGGGATAACTTTTGGGTAGGGTTAGGTTTAGGGGTAGGAATAGGGTTAAGACTAAATTTTCAGATTGGAATGTTGTTCCAGGATCAACAAAATGTTGACCCAGGAACGCATCTAACTCAGCAAAATCAGGACGTGTGTGTCTTATATAGTAATATAAACAATACAGCTTAGCCAGATTTGTTTGTAACAAATGACTGTTCCAAGCAAGTTGGAATCATGATGGAAATGACTGTCTCCTGGGAAGAGCGAATAGAGGAGGCCCATGAGCACAAGAAGGCCAAATATCTCTAAATATTTCTAACTGGTAGAGGAATATAGAAGGCATTCGATTTATTGAATCCCTCATATTAGAGGGTTGCAGGATGGAGAAGCCAACAAGAACATCAAGCAGTGGAAAAAACTCCAAAGTGGCTGTGGGTCAAGAGGGATGATCCATGGTGTAGTGCGCTACATGGAAACAAGAGGACTGATCACCCCCGAAAAACCCTGGGGTTTGGATGGTAATTCTGTTCTCCAAAATATACTATGACGAGATTGGCTACCTTTGTTTAGGCTATTTTTGTGTTTTATGATCACCAAATACATTTATAAAAGAAATAATTCGAGACAAAACATGATTTTTTCACAAGGGGCACTAAAAATAGAGCTGAATGCAGGACCCAGATAGCAAGCAATGATCAAAACAATGTTAATGTGTCAACATTACCTGCATTGAATCAATATCACTTTTGCATGCATTGCGGCATGAAGGATGTCACCATTGTTGAGATTCATATGCTGATTCTTGATGTCTGTGTGTATCAAAAAAATGTTTTTCCCATAATGTATTTAAAAAAAATTCAGAGTATGATCTGTGACATGAAAGCATTGTTGGTGATGGTGAACATAATATTTAATAACAAATAACCACTTTTGGTCAAAACAAGATTAGTATACTACTCTGCTTTATGATGATGAAAACTATATCACTCTGTAAGACTTGATTTTCCTGCTCAAACAAAAAACTGAGATCAAAGCGCCCTGCAATAAAGCAATAAAGCTCATCTGGAGAGAAGTTCTCAAAGAGATAGCATAGGATAACGCCTTGCCCACAACAACTACTGGATGTGAGTTTACCACAAATCCCGGGGGGAGGATCTCTGTGCGGCATCGGGTCCCTGATGAACGAATAATTGAAATATGGGATACCCAGAATAATCAAATATCTAAATTAATACATAATCAATAATTAATTTCTAATTGGAAACACAACCTAAGACTAATAATCATTTGAAATTGGAGTCAGATTAAACGAGTGAAATTAAGTGAACTTCACAGGGGCGCTGAAAAGACAGACACGTGTTAACCTTCGCCCATGCCGTCAGATTTCGTTTTTGGGCCGGTGGGGGGTTCCTTACAACTCGGTCATTTTGTTTCTGTTTTCTTTGCAACAAATTCTGTGTTTTGGTAAACACTGTTACAAAGACCACAAACTCACACAAAAAGCCAAGAGTCAAACTGCCCAACTAAAAGAAAATACTGATCACCATAATGATGACCAAATTTCAATAAAACCTCTGTTAATTCTCAAAAATAACTTCTGCTGAGATCTTGAGAGATTTATAGTCTTCTTTTATCTTCAGTTGATTTCAGGCTGTGTGGCTTTAAGTCAGTTGTAGCAATCAATGTAGTAACATTGATTCAAAGCCATTACCATTGATTGTTTGTTGAAATTTCAACATTAATTGTGGGTACAAAAGTGATATTGATTCAATGTGGTTAACATTGACACATTAACATTGATTTAACATTACTTTGATCATTGTTTGCTATCTGGGGATTGTCCCAGGAAAAACGGGTCTGGTCACCTTAGTTAAAAACGTCTTAAAGGAACTGTTTAATCTTGTCCTGAGATCCTGCGAGTGTTTTGCTTTTCAGGTCATTTACTGTTGAGATAACATCGGAGATCTTAAAAAACTCATATAATCATATGCATTTGCCTTCATATTTCATCTGTAGAAAATGATTCTCTGAGATGGTGCTTCTGTTTTCACTCTTTCAAAAAGAGGAATAAATAACTCTGTACCCTCAACTTGTGGTGTGTAACATAGTCACTCACTATTTCCTTTGTACCAGGAGAAAGTCATATGACTCACATTCACAGCTGAACACACCAATGAACAGAAGAAATAGTGAACATTAAAATAGTCACAAAGTTAGCAGGCCAATTCTACCAGGGGGCGCTCGACATAATAAATGTAATAAAACACGGAGAGACTCTTGAACCTCAGAGTGAGAAAACTTTATTGATTAGGACAGGCAGATACATACAGAGAAAAGCTTGTTATACTAAATATTTAAAGTGGTCTTTGATAATCTACAGTATTTATCATTCAGGATCACAATAAACTCATTAAAGATACTTAGAGGAAATATAAATGACAAAACTTTGAGATTATATTTGAAACAGTAATAGAGAGTAAGACAGATCCAATTGTTGAGATCAGAACATCATTTGTGATTGTGAAGAAGAATCACACAGAGAGTTTGATCATTGTTCTGATCTGAAACACGTGTACGTCTCCTCCGTCACCTCAGATTCCTGTCAGACAAACACAAACACAAAAGGAGAAAAATGAACTTGATGTTACAGATGCAAAACCTGATTCATGAAATATAATACAGACAGAAATTCATCATGACGATTGATAATGAACTGGACTTGAACATCATTATAAGTGTCAAATAAGCAAATGGAGTATTCTGAGATTGTGACAGAGATCAGCTCAATAAATACAGAATTTTATATAACAAGATTGCACTGTGAGAGAGGAAAAACAAAAATGACCAAATGAAAGACTAATTAAAATCAACAATGTGTAAAGAATAATTGCAAAAATAAATATTTGTGTAAAAACACGTTATTATTGTGAAGCTGGCAGCACAAACGACACTGTAATCGTGACTCACCAGAGACAGAAACACTGAATCTGTATGTGATCTCTTTCTTTCCTTCGACGGTCCCTTTATACAGTCCAGAGTCTGTAGTTCAGGGGCCGTATTCACAAAACATTTTATCTTACCACTAAGAGTTCTCCTAAATAGCAGTAAAAGTTCTTAGCTAAGAGTTTTTTCTCTTAAAACCTATTCACAAAGCTGCTGAGACAAACTTTTACTAAGGAATAGACTGAAGTCTTAAGCTAAGAGTAAGGGCGGGGTTGACCTCGTTGCTATGGACTACAGTGATTGGCTGATGGGGAGGAGTCAGCGATTTAATCATAGAAATATTGTAGAATGAGGTGTCATGTTTCTATATTAAAATAAAGGTTTAAAAATACAAATGTTGCCATATTCAATTAAAGGTTTTAAAATGTAGGCTAAGTGTCACTAATTAAACTAGTACATGTTCTGTTTGATCATTTGTAAGTGTGAACTAATTAAAACAACTTCCACAGGCAATCAGGCATTATTTATTTATTTATTTATTTATTAAAGATTTATTTTTGGCGTTTTATCATAGATTCAAATCTATATGTAATATGTATTGCATTTATGAAGAAAAGGTTCAGCACCCAAGGATCTATCGCTATTGCCTCAATGGTGTACAGTGTCTTTAGATGTATTAGGATTGTTTGTGATTTAGTCTCAGTGATTTAGGAGTCCTCTTGACTACTCCTAACATTTCACAGATTTAGGAGCTAGTTTTAGCGCTAAAATGCTTTGTGAAATACTCTTAGAGCAAAAATTTAGGACTCCTAAAATTAGGACTGACACGCCCATTGTTTTTAAGAGTTTCTCCTAAATCGACAAGTTAGGAGCTACTTTTAGCCTTAAGATGTTTTGTGAATACGGCCCCTGGTGTTTGTGATGGTCAGAGATCCAGTCTGATGATCCAGTTTCAGTCTGTCTCTGAATCTCCCATCAAGAACATCATCATATACAGTGATTTTACTGGATGCTCTATTGAGTTTAGCTATGAGTGATTTGTTCGGTCCAAACGTCCACAGGATCAGATCATCTGTCTGTATTTCAGTAAGATCAGTTTTTAGAGTGATTGAATCTCCCTCCTTCACTGACACTTTCACTTCATCTGAATCACCAAACACACAAACACAACAAGATTGAGACTTTTAAATAACTAAAGTCAACAGTCTGAAATTTAAAATGAATAATATCTGCAAACAAAACAGACATTTAATTAATAATTGCATCTTTATGGTGAATGAATTTCTGAATGAAGCCTTGTTTACTGAAATCATGTGGCGATTTGATTCACGCTTCAAATTACTGGTTAAAAACAAATGATTTCAAACCTTGTTTCGCAATCACCCGTCACTGCTGGAAGGATTTTGCTCTTAAAATAGTCGACTCTCTTATCAGTGCCCTAAAGTTTATTGGGACGCACCCTGTATTTATATCTGTGCCTTGTCATCCTGTGTGAACAAACACGAATGCTGTCTACCCCTGTGCTTCATCGTACATGACAAGACCCCATCTAGAGGATTCTTCATGCCTGCTCAAATATTCTCCAGATAACTAAACCGCACCTCTATTGGTCGACACATATGAATGCAGAGAGCACAAGTCTGCGCTGATACGAGAGACATGAAAGTCGCAGCTTAACCGTGTTGCTATGAAGGACAAAGTTTATGAGACAATATTTGAATGCAGCGAATGACCAATCAGAATCAAGAATTCCATAAATCATTATAAGAAACGCTGATATCAGCGCTGCTGTACCTGCACATGTGTGACAGAGTTGAGTGATGTTGAGTGAGTCTCTGCTGCTGACAGGAACAGGCAGACGAGCTGGAAAACATGAGAGAAATATGAACAAATCTAATCAACAATCTCATGTTTATTGTGTTGTGTGAGTGTTTATATGATCTGTCATTTCAAACTAGAAACTGATTCAGCAATTCAATTTAGAAACAAAATAAAATAAGAATATTTGAAGGACAGGACAAATGAGCTCTACTCACAACTGACAGAAACTGTAATTGTTTTTAACAAAACTTTTGATCCAATTATCTGAGGGGTGTAATCTCCACTGTGTTCAGTTGTGATGTTTGTGATGGTCAGAGATCCAGTTTGATTGTCCAGTTTCAGTCTGTCTCTGAATCTCCCATCAAGAACATCATCATATACAGTGAATCTGTTGATCCGTTTATTGATTTCAGCTATTAAAATGTATCTAAACTTCCACTGAATCTCATCACCATCCTCCATTTCAGTGAGGCTAGTGTTCAGAGTAAATGAATCTCCCTCCGTCACAGACTCTGGCTTTCCTGCATCACCAAACACTCACATGGAGAACAAACAGAGACAGGCTTTTAAACAACTTGTTTACAAACTTGAAATGTAACTTAGAAATTAATATAAAACAACAGAACAGACACACAAGGAGCAAAATGGTGTGTGAATTAATAGTTTTGGGTGATTTAAAAAATGAAACCGGTAAATACAAATATTTAACTCACCACGGACAAAGAGATAGAAAGAATTCCTCACTCGCTGGTTGATCAGTAGTTGATAAACTCCAGCATGTTCAGTTCCGATGTTTGGGATGATCAGAGTTCCATGATGTGGATTCAGTTTATTTCTGAAGATCCCATCAAGAACATCATCATATACAGTGATACTGTTGGTTTGTTTGTTGAATGGAGCTGTTAAAGGGATTTTATGTCCAAATATCCATTGAATCTCTTCATCATCCTTAATATCAATATGACCAGTGCCCAGAAAGACCTCATGTATAAACAAAAACCTCTTTTCATCACCAAACACACCTGAAGAACAGAGTTTGTCACAGATTAAAGCTTTAAATAACTTGAAATTGGTTCAATGACATCTTCGTTAAAAAGTTTAATTATGTAAATGTTTAGTTAATAATCTATTGAATAAAAGGAGAAGCAGTGTTTTATATGGACCAACAACTAAATAAAAGAGAGTATTGAGTATTGAGTAAAAAGAGAATTTTACTCGAATGAGAGTTGTGCTGAATTCTGTGACCAGACCCATAATGCAACTGAGTTATGGTTAGGATTGGGATTAGAATTAGCTCAATACAGCGTCTATACAGTCACAGAATTCGGCACCTGAATTTCACCTGATCTGTCAGTAAAATCACAGTTTAATTATTTCTATATAAGAATATCATTAAATGTGGATCCTCTCTTACTAATTTAAATTATAACATGGAACCAGAAAACAGACAACTTACATCATAAAAACACATTTAAACTCACCATCCAGACGCCACAAACACAAACAGATCAAAACTAATCTGAGAAACATTTTCCTCATCGGTTCAGTAGCAACACTTAAAATGTCTGAAACACGACTGGACTGTGATATTTATCTGGTTGTGTGTGAATCCTCCCCTGACCTCTATAACAGTTTACTCTCAGATGTACATCCTCTTTTACATCACGAAAATCAACAAGCTTTTGCTAATCCTAGACTTTCAAACTCAAAAACAGGGAAAAGCAAAGTTCAAGCGATCAGCACACAGGTCAGCTGAAGCTGTTTAAGTTTAAAGTAAATCGAGCAGAAATAAACAGGTTTGGTAATGTGTCTCTGTCCACACTACTGCTTTTTAAGTCTCAAAAATGCTTAAATCTTCTTACTGTGCATGTCTGCAATGTATAAAAGCTTATGGAGACTATCTGGGCTTTAGTATCTTTTCTAGATATCCAATATGCATATCTTTAATGTAACATCGTCTATCACAGCATTTCTTGTCCAACGTTACACTCTTTATGCTTTTTTTTTTGTGTATTCCTCATGACAGGCAGATGAGCTGGAAAACATGAGAAAATAGAGATAACTGAGGGTGAATGAAGATATTCAAGCAAATGGGGAAGAAACATTGAGAGGAACCAAAACAAAAGTAGAGTATATTTTATTAATTACAACTAACATTCCTTTTCCATTCAGATTTATAGGCTTTTGAAAACTGAATGTCTCCAACACTTGACCTAGTGTGTTGTAATAACAAAAGGAGAAACAGAACGAGACAGCTGTCATGACAAGCTGAAGTTTAAAGAAATCCAAATTAGCTTTTACCAAGTAACAGAGGAGAGTTTGCTGAATTGCACATATGAAGAACCAATCATATTTGTAAAAATTAATGTAATAGATCATGTCACCTTTGTTATGCACTTATTCTATAAACGTTTTGTATTCTTTTTGTCATGAGATTCTCTCTGAATTTGGCCTCAATAAACAAAAAGCATATTCAAAGGCATTTCTTGGAGATCTGACAGCAAAATCCCCAGTGTTAAATTAAGACAGCTCAGTGTTCATAAAGGAACTGAGTTAATTAGATAATTAAGTGATTAATTGAGTGACGTTTGTTTGATTATTGAAGACAGCTGATGATAACGAGCAGAATCACTGAAGGAAAGAGAAACACAAGAACTACAACTGACTTCAACCACAGCCTTAGATGAAATCACCTGAAAATACATCAAATCTCTTATTACTAACAAGACTGACTTTACTGTGTACAGTTCTTTTGAGAATTAACAGAGGTTTAAATGTCGATGTTTTATTGAAAACATTTAGTCACCATTATGATGATCAGTGTGTCATATAGTAGGGCAGTTTTACTCTTGGTTTGTATGTCAGTTTGTGGTCTTTGCAACAGTGTTTAATAAAACACATCATTTATTGTAATATGGAGCCACAAACAAAGACAATAAGGGAAATAGTTTGTGTCATCATAAAGTTAAAGGAGTCATGAGTTTACTGTAAAATATGATACTCATCGAAAAGAAACAAAGGTATCATGTAAACTAGTGATTGTGTGGAGTATTTTACAGAGATTGAGGATTTAAGTTAATCTGTAAGCACTAATTCATGTTTGAAGTAATGTGTGTGTGTGTGTGTGTATATATATATATACACACACACACACACACACACACACACACATAGAAATAGTGTTAAATAATAATGTTTACAATTGTGTAAAGTTTCATATGTGGCATAGTGCTGAAAATGCTAAAATGCGTCAATTTTATTTACATAGCGCTTTTCACAATACAAATGGTTTCAAAGCAGCTTTACAGTGGTAACAGGAAAATTATGCATTTAATAATTCTACAGGAGTTGCTTAACATAATAAATGTAATAAAACATGGAGAGACTCTTGAAGCTCAAAGTGAGAAATATTTATGATAAAAACAAGCAAATACATATGACATGAACAGCAGTAGTAAAGTCAGATTTGTGCATTATCTGAGAGAAATGTGTATAAAAACCTAGAGTAAGCAGTGCAGTATTTGGCAATTATCAGTTTTTATCATGACAAACACTCGCATTTGACATTTTGACCATTAACAAGAAAATATGTTGCTGTTTGTTCTCAAATTATGTTCTAGAGTGGAAATGAGCTGCCTAAAAATAACATCCAGTAAATGCCAATATATGAATTTATGAAGCCATTACAAATAAATGAATATTAAAAAAAAATAGTAAATAGTAAAAAAATAGTAAATTACACCATTAGGTTTCTGATGTGTGAATCTGTTCTTGATCTCGTTCAGCTCTTCTGGATCTGATGTCATAAACCAGAATAATGACAGTAGCCACGCCCACCAGAGCAGAGAGGACCAATCGGATCACAGCTTCAGTAGAACCACAACAGTGGACAGAGTCTGAGGAATAAAAACATCAAACTGAGATCAGATCAGTCAATAAACACTAATATCAAGATCATCTGAATGACAGGACAAATGATATTTTCTCACCATAAACAGAAACTCTGAAAGATTTTAATGACCATTTTCCTCTAATTATCAGTACTAGCACATATTCTCCAGCATGTTCAGTTGTGGTGTTTGTGATGGTCAGAGATCCAGTTTGTTTGTCCAGTTTCAGTCTGTCTCTGAATCTCCCATCAAGAACATCATCATATACAGTGAAGCTGTTGGCTGTTACATTGATTTCAGCAATTGAAGTGTCTTCATTCCAAAACCACCACTGAATCTCATCACCATCCATTATTTCAGTAAGATCAGAGTTTAGAGTGACAGAATCTCCCTCCTTCACATACGTCACTTTATCTGTATCACCAAACACACAGAGAACAAACAAAAGCAGGGTTCACCACAGATTCAGACTTTTAAATAACTCTATAATTGTTTATTAAACTAAAAAGCTTGACATTTTTTAATTTGGAAATATAAGAAAACAACAGAACAGATATGGTAAAAGTACAAAAATAGTTTATGGATTAATATTGTGATTGGAAACAAATGGGTGAAACTAATATTAAACTCACCATGGACAGCGAGAATGAAAATGATGCTCATATTGTTGGTCTGTAGTAGATAAACTCCACTGTGTTCAGTTGTGGTGTTTGTGATGGTCAGAGATCCAGTTTGTTTGTCCAGCTTCAGTCTGTCTCTGAATCTCCCATTAAGAACATCATATATAGTGATGCTGTCGGCCCATTTATTGATTTCAGCTATTAAAGCGTGTTCATTCCAAAACCTCCACTGAATCACATCAACATCCATTATTTCAATAAGGTCAGACTTCAGAGTGACTGAATCTCCCTCATTCACTGAGAATAACTTCTCTCCATCATCATCCAACACACCTGAAGAACAGATTAAAGCTTCAACATAACCAATTTATCTGAGTTTAATAAAACCATAAGTAACACTAGTTTTAGTTTAAAGTATTTCAATGTTCTTTAGCAATAGACAGACAAGAATGCTAAATGAAAAAGAAAACTGATTTTTATATCAATAACTAGAACAGTGTGGTGTTTTTAAAGATATTTGGTGTAACTGAAATGAAAACTCTTATGTTTGGAAAACTTCATTGACTGAAACACACATAACCATATTACATAGATAATGTCTCGTTTTACTTGTGTAACCCTGGTTCCCTGAACAGGAAACGAGATGCTACGTGATATGACGTTATGGGAACCCTCTGCGTGACTGCGTCGTGAAGCACTCTTGTCGTCATGGACCAGGAAACTATAAAGCATTGAAGGGGTGGATTCTGGAATCCACTGCTGCTTCAATATATATCTTTTAAGTTATTAATCAACATTTATATTTCTGTTAAAATATTTGAATGACTTCTTCAATGTATGTTAAAGCATCTATTTTCCTCTGTACCTCTCACTGAGAGAAAAGAACATGTTATCAGTATGTTTTGGGAAAGTTTCCTGCTCAGAGCAGAGCTCAGATCAACTTCAGCCTTGAAGAAGCTGTGAATCATGTGTATCTGTGTATGTGCGTTAAGTGTTCTGTGCAGGTCCCTTTGTACTGGTGGACAACTGGCATTCTGCTTGAGACCAGCAGACGCCACATCATGACCCCAAAAGGGCATCCGGTACCTAAATCCAGGGTCCCCCTCGTCATCACCGTGACGAAGGGAGATATGCTTCTTACTATCTGTCCACGTGTGGAAAATTTCTAATCTTGTCTATTTTTCTCAGCCAATCAGAATCATTCAAGCTGAAGTAATGACGTAGTTAGTTGACTCTGTTAGAGTATAATTGTTGTGGAAATGTGAATGTACGCAGAGCGGCCTACGAACTCCTTGTGAGACTTGAAGCTGGCTTCTGCTGATGAAACTGCAAACTATTCTTCATTAAATTTTCTTCAATTTATTAATTATTTTAAACTTCGACTCCGGGTCTTTTATGCAACATATCTGGTTTCAAAACTGTTCGTTCCCCAAAAGCATACCCAGAACAAAGAACGCTAGCTTCTGGATTTTGGCTGAAGCAAGACGCTCACAGGTATTCAGATTCAGATTCAGATTCAGATATCTTTATTAGTCCCCAAGGGGGCAATTCAGTTCTACAGCCAACCCATCCATTAGTACACAATAAATATAAAAATTATAAAGTTAAAAAATGTATACAAACAATCACCCCTGAACACACATACAACACAAACCACACATTCACCTGCCAGTGACAGAACAAAGCAGTGGAATACAAGAGCCATTTATGTAGTTATGAGTTCTCATTCAAGAATCTTATAGCAGAGGGAAGGAATGAGTTTGCATAACGATTCGTTTTGCGCATTGGCACATAATACCGCCGACCTGACTGCATGAGAACAAATCCATGCCTGAGCACATGATCTGGTTGGCACAGTATTCTATCTGCTTTTTGGACCACTCTTTTTTTCCAGAGAGAACAGAGATCATTTAATTGGGTACCAGTAATTTTGAGCATACTTTAACAATGTCGCTTAAACTCTTTTTGTCTTTCACAGCTAAACCATTAAACCAACCCAAGAAAGAAAAGGTTAATAGACTCTCAATAAATGCTTGATAGAATGTACATAAAATTCTTTTACAAACCCCAAAGAGTTCAGCTTCCTCAGTAGGTATATTCTTTGGTTTGCTCGCTTAATAATGCTATCAGTGTTCTCTCTGAAATTCAATTGTGAATCAAATACTGTGCCCAAATACTTGTATGTTTGAACCACTTGAACACCTTCATTGTGTATTACACTCAGTTTTGGTTCGTCGCTAACCTTCCTAAAATCTATTATTAATTCTTTGGTCTTTGACACATTTAAGTCAAGGAAACTGTCGTCGCACCATCTAGCAAACTCCTCAAGGGCACTGCTATGATCAGGTTGGTTGCCCTGTAAAAGGGACAACAGAGCTGTGTCATCTGAAAACTTCACTAAATAGCTGTTCTCCCAAGATGACCTGCAGTGTCAGTATAATATGAAAAGAAGGGGGGAGAGCACACAGCCCTGAGGAGAGCCTGTGTTTGATACGATAACAGATGACATATTTCCATTTACATAGACCTGCTGCCTTCTATTTGTTAAAAAGTTTAAGATAAGTAATAGGATCTGCTCAGGTAACTTAAAATATGAAACTAATCGTTCAATTAGAATGTGAGGCTGCATTTTATTAAAAGCTGAACTAAAGTCAGCAAATAAAATTCTTACATGTGATGCAGGTTTCTCAAGATGTTTATACACCTTGTCAAGAATAAAAAGTTTTGCATCCTCTACACCTTACCCGCTTGATATGCGAACTGTAGAGGATCTAATTTGTCTACAGTTAGGGGGATGATTGTGTCCTTCAAGATCTTTTCGAAACATTTCATGACCAGGGAAGTTAATGCAATTGGTCTAAATTCATTGAGGTCTTTAGGAAATTTTGTTTTTGGGATGGGTATTACTGTTGATGTTTTCCATAAATCAGGTATATCCCCACTATCAGCACATTTTTGAAAGATGACTGTAAAAGCCTCACTAAGCTGCTCGGCACAATAATGGAGTGTACGCCCACAGATTGCGTCAGGACCGGGAGCCTTACCTATTTTTATACTTTTAAATAGTGTTGTGACTTTTTCCTGTTGTATTTTTATCCCTCTCTGAGGCTTCCACGTCTCTCTCAATGTGACTAGGCTATCTGAGAAGGACCTTTCGAACCTGCAGAAAATTTATTAAAAATATCAGGCAAATCGCCGTCATCTATACCACTCAATTTTATTGGTTGCCCTGTTCTACACACAGGCTGATTAATGGCTGCCATGGTTTTAATGCCTTGCCAGGCTGCCTTTAAATCCCCACTATTATACTGATTTTCAATTTTATTCCTGTATTGGCTTTTTGCTTTCTTTATTTCATTTTTGACTTCTCTTGAGACAGCTTTTTTCTCTACCAGGTCCCCTAAATAGAATGTCTTTTTTTTCCTGTTGATAACACTTTTTAATTCCTTCGTTACCCAAGGCTTGTTATTAGGATAAATGACCACTTTTTTAGATGGAATAATCATATCAACACAATATTTGACATAGGCAGACATTGTTTCCGTAATTTCATTAATATCATTACAAGTGTCATAAAAACAAGTCCAATCAGTACATTCCAGACACCCCTGTAGAGAGGAAATGCTGTCTTCTGTCCAAAGTTTTATGTTTTTTTCCTCACGCTCAAGACGTCTGAAGACGGCTTATACACAGGCATCAAATAAATACTATTGTGGTAGGAGGCATCAAGTGGCGGCATAGCCATAGATCTATAGGCTCCATTTACTGAACCATAACATAGATCTAAAGTGGTGTTCCTCTGCGTTGTAGAACAAGTTATATACTGTTCATATGATCTTAAGGTCTTGTCTAAAGTACAGTGGTTGAAATCTCCTATAAAAAACTTGGGAGCCTCTGGGCAAATAGAGTCCAGTCTGTGAGTGACATCAGCGATCACTTGCGCTGCAATTGAAGCATTGGCTCGCGGATGAATATACACAAGCGTATAAAACAGTTGTTGGAACTCTCGAGGTAAATAGAACGGCCGGAGAGACACTGTCAACAATTCAATATCCGAAGTGCATATTCTTTCTCTCACTACCACAGTGTTACAGTACCTTTTATTTACGTAGAGGCACACTCCTCCTCCCCGACTTTTCCCAGTTGTCATCGGGTCTCGGTCCAGGCGAATTGGGCTACCAAACCCACTCAAAATCAGGTCCTCGTCCCGGTCTAACTCCCTTAGCCATGTTTCCGAGAAGGCGAGAAGACAAGTGTCTCTTATACCGGGTTTGCACTTGATCCAAGCTTCCAGCTCGTCTGTCTTGTGACTGCACGTTTGACAGCAGGATTGTGGGAAGTGGGGGTAGCTTACGGCGGTTGTCGAGCCTGAGGTTTTTAAGTCTCCGATGCAGGCCTCCTCTTCTCCCTCTTTTCCGATGTTTGCTCCGTGCATGCAATCTGCACAACTCCGCCGGAATATCTGGTATAATACCGGCAGACGCTGTTCGTAGGGAGATCAGAAACTCCCGACTGTAGATAATTTCCCCCAATACTCCATACTCCGAACCGTAACAGGTGGAGAGTTCCAGCAGTAGCGTTATCACAATAGATATTGCGAACAGTTGATCAAAAGTTTTAGAAGCCACATCTCTGGATCACTGACACTTCCATTCACGTATAAACATTAACGTCCACAATAAACACTCAATAAAACGAGTAAAACAAACAATGGATGGGCAAGCTGCTGGGTCGCACACGCACTGGAGCGCCCCGGAAGTGGGTATGCCAGGGGTACGGCAACGTGACGTAGCATCTCATTCCCTATTCATGGAACCAGGGTTACACAAGTAACTCAAGACGTTCCCTTTCATGGGAACTGTCGACGCTACGTCATATGATGTTATGGGAACGCTGTCCCAACTACGCCATAGAACCAAGTACCTGTCTGTTATCTTGTAGACAGAACTGAGGACCCTGGAGTGGAGCCTACGTCCAGGTTGTAAAACCTAAAAAAAATGTGTGCTGGGATGACCATCCAGCTGAATTACATATGTCATTAATGGATACTCCTGGCATTAAGGCCTTTGAGGCCGCCATACCCCTGGTAGAGTGGACACGGACAGCTAATGGAGATGGCTGTCCGGCCACACCATAAGCAAGTGAGATAGCCTTGACCACCCACTTGCTCATTCTCTGCTTAGATGCTGGGCCTCCTTTCTTAGGAGACCCATAACACACAAACAATTGATCTGTTTTATGCCACAGGGCAGCTCTGTGGACATATGCATCTAAAGCCCTCACTGGGCAGAGCAGATTGAGTTTCTCCTGATCTGAAGTTTTAAATGGAGGCCTCAGAGTACCACGGAGGAAGCGTATAAAAAGGGGAATCCCCAACCTACTGAGGAATCCCCCAGAGAAGCATGGCCGAAATGGCCGCATACAACTTCCTCATGGAGGGAGCTCTAGAGTGGAGTATGGTCTCCACAACCTCAGCTGGGGAGACCGGCATCTATGAGTCTGGCCCCCTCAGAGGTCAGGCCCACAGTCTCCGTAGTTCTGGGCGTGGATGAATTATCATGCCTCCGGCTTGAGACAGGAGGTCCTGTCTGAGAGGAAGCTCCATCAGGGAGCCGTCTAAAAGTGACACTAGATCTGAGAACCAAATTTTAGTTGGCCAGTACAGGGGTATCAATATTAGACTGACCCCTTCCTGGCGTACTTTCTCCAGAACTCCCGGGAGCAGAGCGAATGGAGAAATGCATACAGACACAGCCTCGGCCGTGTCTGTACCATGGCATCCAGACCCAATGGTGCCTGATGAGATAGGGAGAACCACAGTGGACACTGGGTTGATTCCCCTGAAGCAAATAGGTCGACTTCCGCTTGACCAAAGTTTTCCAAAGTGAGCTCCACCACCTCGGGGTGGAGTCTCCATTCCCCGGGCCTCGCCCCCTGCCTCGAAAGGGCGTCTGCTCCCACATTTTGATGCCCTGGGATGTAAGCTGCTCTCAGTGAGAGGAGCTTCCCATGGGCCCACAGGAGGATCCAAAGGGCCAATTTCATAGTGGGCGAAACCGCAGACCCCCCCGATGGTTTATATGAGACCACCAATATGTTGTCCATGTGGACCAACATATGATTGGCCCTCAGTTCTGGGAGGAAGTATTTTACTGCATGAAATACCGCCATCATTTCCAGCCAATTTATGTGCCAGGAACTCTGATGGTCCTCCCAGAGACCCTGAGCTAAGTGACCACTCATGATCGCCCCCCAGCCTGTGAGGGAAGCATCCGTCGTAAGCATTACGTGATGAAAAAGAACCCCCAACACAGGTATTTGGGACAGGAACCAAGGCTTTTTCCACACGGCCAGAGCACAAAGGCATCGCCGCGTGACTTTGATTGTGCGAAAAGGATTTCCCCTCTGAGAAAACCCCTTGGTCCTGAGCCACCACTGCAAGGGTCTCATGTGCAGCAGGCCAAAAGGTATCCCGTTGGATGCAGCTGCCATGAGACCCAACAGTCTTTGATACTGTTTTACAGTGAGTGACTGGCCTAGTTCCACCCCATTCACGGCATTGAGAATGGAACTCACATGAGCAGGAGGAGACAAATGTGCCTGCATCGTGGTGGAGTCCCAAACTACCCCTAAGTAGTTGGTAATTTGAGCCGGAACCAGCTCACTTTTCTTGGCATTGAGCCTCAGCACAAACCTCTTCATGTGTGACAGAACAACATCTCGATGTTGAACTGCCAGATGTTCTGTTTGAGCTATAATCAACCAGTCGTTGATATAGTTCAGTACGCAGATGCCCTGGAGTCTCAGTGGAGCCAGAGCTGCATCCACGCACTTCGTAAATGTGCGGGGTGATAAGGCCGAAGGGAAGAACCCTGTACAGGTAAGCTTCGCCCCGAAAGCAAACCTGAGGAACTTCCTGTGTTGAGGATGGATGGATACATGAAAGTAAGCATCTTTCAGGTCTATCGCACAAACCAGTCCTCGACCTGATCTGTGGATAACCCTCCATCCTTCTTTGGAACAATGAAGCACTGTTATAAAACCCTGACAGCTTGCTGGAAGGAGAACCCCTTCTATAGCTCTTTTTTGCAAGAGTGTCATAACCTCCTTTTCCTTTATCAGAGACTACTCGGGGCTACCACTGTGAAGGACCTCAATTAAACTGGGGCGGGCGAGAGCTGAATTTGTAACCCTTTTCTATTGTGAGCAGCACCCATTTTAAAATATTGGGAGAAGTTTCCATTCTGCCAGAAAATTTACTAAGGGAACCAGTCTCTCGAGACTGGCCTCTGGTGTTTTTTGAGCACTTGACTCGGCGCCCTGAAGTGGCAAACCGCGCAAGGAACAGCCGAATCAAGTGATGACCGGCCCTCCTCGGAGGGTTGGTGGAGACCGCTGCGCCCTGAAGCACACTGAGTGGCAGGGTTAGCAGAACGGCCCCCTGAGGGCACCAAAGAGGGATGGGTACCAAGTCTTTTAATACCCAACCCTCTCTGGAGGGGACTGCCCTCCAATGTCCCACGCCACTGGCATCAGGACCTCTTCGAAGCCTTTTTGGTGATAATTAGAGTCCGCAGATCTGTGTTACCCCACAAAGACTTCAGCTGTGTCACCTGTCCCTGTCCCCAAGCTTTCTGCAGGGGAGCACAGGTGGCGACACTTTCTTTTCTTTTAAATTCCTCAGAAGAATTTAATGTATTAAATATTTTATTTAATCCTCAAATTAAATGCAGCCAGATTTTTTTTTTTTTTTTTAACAGGCTGAATATATTTAGAATACAAAAAAGAATTATAGCTCGTAATAATTCACAAGGTATTTTAGGGAAAGAGAGAAAGGGAAACTCCCGTCTACTCAGTTCCCTCCAAATATAAATACATATATATATATAAAATTACGGACACGTGATCTAACCTGGCAGATAAGAGCAGAGAAAGGGCGGCGCCTGTCTCTAACTCAGATCCATTTGTGAACCCCACAAATGGAGCCTCCGCTCTGCCTCAGCAGAAGCAGCACCCGATCCGCTGGGAACACTGGAACACAGTGTCCTGAGAGTGAGTTTTTTCACCAGACAGCTCCCTCGAGAGCTGCCTGGGCATGCTCAACTCCCATTCAACTGCTGTTTTTCGCCATAATATGTGTCTTTTTTTATAAATATATGGATTGGTGTGAGATACTCTTGTCCTCAGACGAAGAGATTGTGACTTGTTTATGTAATAAGACAAACAACACCAAATAAGACACACAATAACACATAGCTCTTGCTGAAGACAACTGAAGCTCTTTGTTCTGGGGTATACTTTATAGTTTCCTGGTCCGTGACGTCACCTGCCTCTGACGTCTCGTCTCATCATTGGTTAGATACAAGAGTGCTTCACGACACAATCACGCAGAGGGTTCCCATAACGTCATATGACATAGCGTCGACAGTTCCCATGAAAGGGAACATAGAAATACTATACACCAGAAGACTAAATGTAAGCTTTAAATTGAGAGAAACAGGCTGAATGAATCAGCAGGGGTGGGGAAGGTTGATCCTGGAGGGCCATTGTCCTGCAGAGTTTAGCTCCAACCCTGAAAAAACACTCACCTGTCTGTAGCTTTAGTAATCCTGAAGACCTTGATTAGCTTCAGGCGTGTTTAATTACGGTTGGAGCTAAACTCTGCAGGATCAGAGGACCTTCAGGATCAACGTTCCCTATCCCTGATTTACAGCTATAGGCTCATATATAAGCACAATTTGTTTTCAGGTATTTACCAAAACATATTCAAGCTACACAGCAAAATTCCCAGAGTTAAACCAACTCAGTACATATGGTCCCTCTCTAAATAGTTTTCAAGTAACAATGAAGCGGAGTTAAAGTTAATGAGATAATTAAGCAATTAATTAATGATTGAGCATTAATGATGAACACCTGCTGTTAACAAGAACCACTGAAGACAAGAGAAACACAAGAACTACAACTGACTTAAGTCACAGCCTTCAATCAACTGAAGATAAAAGACATTAAATCTCTGAAGATCTATAAGTTATTATTGAGAATTAACAGAGGTTTAGATGTTGTTTAATTGGTCAAGGAAAGAAAAGGAAAGAAAAGAATGACTCCACCATCAAGGAGATCAGCGTTTGCTTAAGTTGGGCTCTTGACCCTTGACTTTCTATATTAGATTTTTCGGTAACACTTTAGAATAATGGCCCGTCATTAATAAGTTACTATGCAGGAAGTAATGCAGGAATAATGAGTAGCTCTACATTAACACTTCAGCTACTACTATTAACTAATATAGAAACAAGCTTAACTAATCAGTTAAGTAATATCAAATTTAGAAGATAGTTCCTTATTAGCTAATCAATAATTAACTAATGAGATTACCATCATTAATAACTATTAACTAACGGACAATTGTAAAGAACATTATATGTGTGTCTGAGACGTAATCAGTCATAATTTTTACTCTGAATATAGTCATCAAATGCTCATTATTACTCAAGTGTTACCTAGTCACTATGCAGAAACTACTAGTGATACAGGACCATTATTTTAAAGTGAAAAAGATGTTTTTCACTTTACAATAATGGTCCAGATCATAGTAGTTCTTAAAGATATAGTACTTCAGAATTAGTAATGCATTTTAAGACCCGTTGACAGTAAAAACAACAATCTCAAGACTAAGTGATCTGACCATTATTTTAAAGTGAAAAATGTTTTTCACTTAAAATAATGGTCTGATGACTAGTAGTCGCATAGTTCTAGTAACACATTAATTATGATGCATTTTGACCATGTTGAGAGTAAAAAAAGACAACGCTCACACTTTAATGTCAATCATTCAATTCACATTTATTTGTATAGCACTTTTCACAAACATATCATTCAAGCAGCTTTACAGAGAATGCATGTCAAAATTACAATTTAGAAGAATGCAGTTAGCAAATATTTAATACTTTGGGCAATTAATTTATAAACTGTTAGCATTTAACTTTAGTGAAGAAGCAATGAGCTCCTGGAAAAATGATATCAACAATAATTAGGATATATAGAATTTGGGAATGTGAGGTTGCATCTCTGAGTCCTCGCAGGAGTTGACGGCGCTCTTTCCAGTTTTGGGCACTTACTTTAAAAAAGTATTCGTTAATAGTTACTAGTTACTTCTCACAAAAAAGGTAATGAGTTAGTAACTGAGTTACATCATTATAAAAGTAACCAATTACCAGGGAAGTAATCCTGCATTACTTTAAAAAAAAAAAAATAATCTATAATATCTATATATATATATATTATATTTAATATTTATATATATAATAATATTATATATTAAAATTACTATGTTAAATTAATTAAATGGATGGACAATAATGAATTATTGTTATAACACATTGTACAATTATCTACACTATTTTAATGTTGCTGTGGGACAATGCAAAGACACCTATAAAATTCAATATATTATTATAAATATTATCATTACTATAGATGGAACAATAAAACACAATAGATGGTTTAGAACTTTTAATATTTATTGCAAAGACCACAACTGGGCAACAAATAAATTCAAAAATAAATTATGGTCTTAAGAAATGAACTAAAACTTAAAGGTGCCCTAGAATCAAAATTTTAATTTACCTCGGCATAGTTGAATAACAAGAGTTCAGTACATGGAAAGACATACATGAGTTTCAAACCCCATTGCTTTCTCTTCTTATGTAAATCTCATTTGTTTAAAAGACTTCCAGAAAATACGCGATCTCAACATAACACCCGACTGTTTACGTAACAGTCGGGATCATTAATGTACGCCCCCAATATTTGCATATATGCCAGCCCATGTTCGACGCATAAGACACGAAAAGCCAGTATTAACGTCTGGATCTGTGCACAGACAAGGTAAGCAAGCAAGAACAACAGCGAAAAATGGCAGATGGAGCATAATACTGACATGATCCATGATATCAGATATTTTTAGTGATATTTGAAATTGTTTTCTAAATGTTTCGTTAGCATGTTGCTAATGTACTGTTAAATGTGGTTAAAGTTACCATCGTTTCTTACTGTATTCACGGAGACAATTTTTTTTAAACACGTGCATTCTGTATAATGCATAAACACAACTTCATTCTTTTAAATCTCTCAACATTGTAGCATTAGCCGTTAGCCACAGAGCACAGCCTCAAACTCACACAGAATCAAATGTAAACATCAAAATAAATACTTTACTCAAATAATTCGAAGCATGCATACAGCATGCATGACGAACATCTTGTAAAGATCCATTTGAGGATTATATTAGCTGTGTGAACTTTGTAAATGCGCTGTAATATAGTCGAGAGCATGTGTGGCAGGGAGCATGCGATTTAAAGGGACGGAGCGCTGCCAAAATCAGTGTGTAGTTAATGATGCCCCAAAATGGCAGCATGTCTTCAACTAT
Source organism: Culter alburnus (assembly GCA_028476615.1). Lineage (NCBI taxonomy): Eukaryota > Metazoa > Chordata > Actinopteri > Cypriniformes > Xenocyprididae > Culter > Culter alburnus. Next base: position 24,765 of record JAOTNS010000879.1, read on the forward strand.
ATATCTAGATATAATTTTGTTTAATTCTGTCTGATTTATTAGAGTTTGCGATGGAGAAAAATCTAGTTTCATTTGTTTTGATGTCGTGGCTCCATCTCCTCCTTTGGTAACGATCGTGGAGCTCACGTTATCAACTGCTTTGGCCACCAATTTTGTCGCGGCATGTGCCGATGTGAAGTGCTTCATAAGATTTGAATTACTTGCCACCGAAGTGGATAAAATATTTTTTCCTAGACATAAGTTGCATGTAACATAAGCATTCTTTCATCTCAACAAGGGAAAAGTAGTGCTTATATTTCCAGTTTGCGAAAGCTACCTTTGAACTTGCCATCAGTCCATCACTGTGACTCCTGGTCGTTCGTTGCCGTTGGTGTGTGCGACTGACTGTGCGTGTGTGCATGCGTGTGTGTATGTGTGAACAACAAACACCACCCACTACTCTGCCACTGGTTGGCGAACGATGGAAATTTACTCTACCTAAACCAATCATCATCATCATGTGGTTGACACACACACACACACACACACACACACACACACACACACACACACCAATCACATTTGATTCTGAATGAATTTGAGGCTGTGCTCCGTGGCTAACGGCTAATGCTACACTGTCAGGGACATCGGTTGTCCCACCCCACTCCCCAGCACACACACAACACACACACACCAGAGGGGAAAAAACTGCAGTCCTGCTATGGCTGAGGCGAGAGAGAGCCTACTCGGATGAAAACCGCATAGTGAGCTCAATTATACAGTAACGCCACTTTTTTTTTTTCTCAGTAACGGTAACAGCGTTGTAACGGGGGGAAAATTAATTAGTTTAATTACTCGTTACTAAAAAAAACAACGCCGTTAGTAACGCCGTTTATTTATAACGCCGTTATTCCCATCACTGGTCTCTTCACAAGTGTTGGTCATCTGAGGTCTTCTTAAGAGGCTGGATTCAAACTGAAGCTGATGTCCTCTCTAGTCGCCTCGGGGCGGGTGTCCCGAGGCAAAACAGAAAAGCAAATGCAAATGGAGAATAATTAGCATAGCTGCTGTTCATAAGATTAAGTAAAGATGCGTGCAATTGATCTGACATGAGATCCATTATGTGAAGGCTTGGCTAAAGAGATGCGTCTTTAATCTAGATTTAAACTGGGTGAGCGAGTCTGAGCCCCGAACATTATCAGGAAGGCTATATTCCAGAGTTTCGGAGCCAAATGTGAAAACGCTCTCCCTCCTTTAGTGGAATTAACTATCCTAGGTACAACCAGAAGTCCAGAGTTTTGTGATCTTAAAGAGCGTGAAGGATTGTAGGGCGACAGAAGATCAGTTAAGTACACAGGAGCTAAACCATTTAGAGCCTTATAGGTCATTAGCAATACTTTATAATCGATACGGAACTTAATGGGTAACCAGTGTAGAGATGATAAAATTGGTGTTCCCTTTCGATACTTCACTCGTACTGCGTATGGGGAAAGGTCTCCTTTTTCCCCGTTACTGAAGCCTTTTTCAATAACGCAGTGTAACTGCATCGTCATTGGTTCACTCATAGACAAGTTGTTGAACCAATGACGGCGCGGCATAGCTGCGCGACCTATGGCGACAGAGCGCACGAATATTCCCGCCGAAATGGGCGGGGTTAGGGCTATATAAGCGGGCGTTTCGCCATAGGATTTCAGTTCTCTCTCCTTCAGCGACGACTTCACATCGCTCCTCGTGATCTCCGGCTGAAGCCTTCGCCCGCCTTGAAGAAGCTCGCCTGGAAAGAAGCTCGCCTGGAAAGAAGGAAAGAAGCCTCTCGCCGCCGTCGAAGAGGCTCCCGCAGCGGACTGCTGAGCTCGCCGAGGAAGAAGCACCGGCACCCTCGTCGACTGCCACCTCGAGCGCCGTCTCGAGCCGCCCGCCTCCCGCTTCCGGCCGCCTGCCAGCCCGTCTCCTGCCGCCATCCGGCGCGCCTAAAAGAGCGATTTTCCTGCGGTTTATTGCCGCTCTAAAAGAGCTTTCCACAGCGGTTTTCACCGCTCTAGCGGCCCTCGCCGCTCTAAAGAGCCCTCAAAACGCCGTTTTCATGGCGGCGGCGTGTTACAAATGCCGCGCCACTCGTGTGGCACATGCAGAGCCTCTCTGCATGACGACGGACACGGTGAGTGTGTCGGCTGCCTGGGACCCATGCAGAGCAGCGCTCACTGGGACCTCGTGTTCTCACTGTGAGAACATGAGTCTCGCCTCTCTGCGCTCGCGGATCGCCTTCTCAGTGAAGGCCGATCTCGCCGCTCGCGCCCTCCGTCTTCTCCTCCCGCGAGCTGGCTAGGAAGAGACAGCGGGGCAGAGCGGCCCAGCGCACGGAGTTGGATGACGTCACGCCGGCTTCCCCGCGTGCCTCACCCTCTCCCCGAGAGAGCAGTCCCCCGTCCTGTTCCCCCCCCTGAGCTGGCCCTCGGCAGATGCGAGCGACATCTCTTTGGCGGTTCTGAGGACGAGCCGCTTGATGACTTCATGTCTCTCGCGGCCTCTGAAACGAAGGTTTGGGCCGGTGATTCTGACCCCGCCCGCCTTTCCTCGCTGGAGCCATTGACTGCAAGCCGGGTATGGATGCCGAGCTCTTCCGCATCCTCTCGAAAGCTGTAGAGGTTTTGGACCTCGAATGGGCTCCGCCAGAGGAGCCATCACGGAGCAGGCTTGATGATGGTTTCCTGCCGGTTCCCGCCAGGCCCCTCGTCAACGCGCCGCACCGTTTTCCAAGGTTCACAACGAGCTGAGAAGTCGTGGCGCGCCCCGTATTCTGCCCGCCTATGTACTACGCATTTTTCAGCTCTCACCTCTGTGGATGGCTCTGAAGAGAAGGGTTACGAGCATCTACCGCCCCTGGACGAAGCAGTGGCGGTTCACCTCTGTCCCCCCATGGCTGTGGGTTGGAAAACTAAAGAGGCCCTTCCATCCAAGCCCTGCAGGACCACTTCGCCCTGGCTGGCAGAGCATATACGTACGCGGGCCAGGCTGCCCAGCGCTGCACACCATGGTATTCTCCAGGTGTTTCAAGCGAAGCTCCTCCGTTCTCTGGATGAGTCCGGCATCGATGCACCTGCCTTCCGTGACCTCCGCAGCGCCACTGACTTAGCCCTGCGTGCCACAAGGCCACAGCTCAGGCCATTGGACGATCCATGCCAGCCTGGTCGTGCTTTGAGCGGGGACTGGTTCTGCTCGCTGGACCTGAAGATGCATACTTTCACATCCAGATAGCCCCCCATGACAGGCGATTCTTGAGATTCGCGTTCGAGGGTGTGGCTTACCAATATACGGTCCTTCCATTCGGACTGTCCCTAGCTCCTCGCACTTTTACCAAGTGCATGAACGCGGCGCTTTCCCCACTGAGACAGATGGAATCGGGGTTCTCAATTATCTCGATGACTGGCTCATCCTAGCCCAGTCACGAGCGAGCTGGAGCATCACAGATCCGTGTTACTCAGCCACTTGGAGTGCCTGGGTCTCAGGGTCAACTTTGCCAAGAGCTCACTGCTCCCCAGCCTATACGTTCCTGGGTGCGGTTTTCGACTCAGTCCGTATGACGGCTGTAGTCTCTCTCCAGAGCGCGCTCTGGCCATTCAGCAGCTCGCGGCATCGGTCAGGAACAGAGCCTATTTCCCTCTGAAGTTTTTCCAGATGGATGCTGGGCTGATGGCTTCCGCCTCTCCGGTTCTGCAGCTCGGCCTTCTTCGATGCGGCCTCTGCAGTATGGTTGAAGTTCCGGTCCCTCTCACGCCTGGTGGCACGGCCGCCTGCGTCTCAGGGTCAATCAGGCCTGTTTGGCAGCTCTGAAACCTGGATGAACCCTGTATGGTTCAACCAAGGGGTACCCCTACAGGCGGTGTCCAGAAGGACGTGCTCTCAACGGATGCGTCCAACACAGGTTGGGCGCTCTTTGCGAGGGCAGACCGGCCTTCGGCTCGTGGTCTCACGAGGAATGCCATCTGCACATCAACTGCCTCGAGATGTTGGCAGTGATTCGCCCTTCATGCGTTCCAGGCACACCTGACAGGCGCCACATCTTAGTCAAGTCGGACAGCATGACAGTGGTGTCATACATGGCGGTCTTTTCCACCGCTTATGCGCTCTGGCGAAGCGTCTTCTGGAATGGGCATCACCGAGGTTCAGTGCTCAGGGCGATCACGTACCCAGGAGAACAAACTGGGAGCAGACATGCTATCTCGGAGCAATGTCCCCTCAGACGAGTGGATGCTCCACCCCCAGACGGTTCTCATGATCTGGGAGTTCTTCGGAAAGGCAGGTAGACCTCTTCGCTTCAGAGGCAACTCTCACTGCCCAATTTATTTCTTGAAGGAGGAAGATGCGCGGGCCCATGTCTGGCCCAGCACCCCTTTACGCTTTTCCCCCAATCGCTCTGATCCACAGGTCATCAGACGAATCAGGGAACAGCACAGAGTCCTCTGGTGGCCCCGCTCTGGAGGAGCCAAGTTTGGTCCTCAGAGCTGTTCAGGCTTTCCACAAAAGCTCCGTGGCCGATCCCCCTGAGACGGGACCTCCTCTCTCAGGCCAACAGGACGATTTGGCATCCCCAGCCAGAACTCTGGGCTCTGCACCCTGGTCCCTCCGGAGCCTGCTAACCTCCTGGGGACGTGCTGAATACCATTTCTCAGGCGAGAGCTCCGTCACGACCTCTACGCCCAGAAATGGTCGTCCTTTGTTGACTGGTGTTCTACACGCAACATAGACCCAGTGGAGTGTGACGTATCTCCGATACTGTCTTTTCTCCAGGAGCGTTTGAATCTGGGTCGCACACCTTCAACGCTCAAAGTTTACGTAGCAGCCATTGCAGTGTTTCACGCTACTATTGCTGGCCAGTCAGTGGGACGAAACAACCTCGTGGTGCGTTTCTTGAGAGGTTCTAGGCGATTAAATCCTCCTCGTCCTCTCACTGTTCCCACCTGGGACCTCTCTTTGGTCCTCAGAGCTCTTAAAGGCCTCCCTTTGAGCCACTGCGTTCAGCTGACCTCAGCCCTTGACGCTCAAAACCGCTCTGCTACTTGCACTAGCATCGGTTAAGCGAGTTGGTGACTTGCAGGCCCTCCCGTGAGCCTGCATGCCTTGAGTTCGGGCCCAATGACTCCAAAGTCGTTTGAAACCTAGGCATGGCTACGTCCCTAAGGTGCTCTCGACTCCATTCAGAGCACAGGTTATTTCCCTCTCAGCGCTTCCTCCCTCGTCGGACGAGCGAAAGCTGGAACTACTCTGCCCTGTCAGGGCATTAAGGACCTACGTTGATCGATCACAGCCTTTTCGGCAATCTGATCAGCTCTTTTATCTGCTTTGGTGGCCACCCAAGGGGTCTTCGGTCTCAAACACGTCTTTCGCGTTGGTAGTCGATGCTATTGCTCTTTGTTACTCCTCTATGGGCCTCGACTGCCCCATAGGAGTTAGAGGCTCACTCTACTAGAGGAATGGCTTCCCTCTTGGCCTGGTCTAGTGGAGTTCGATTAAAGACATCGTGAGGCGGCCGGCTGGTCCTCGCGTCCACTTTTGTCAGATTTTATCATTTGGACATCCCGACCTTGCAAGCTCGGGTCCTCTCGGTATGATCCAGCGGCCTCTATCGCGCTCCGCTTCATGCCCTCTGGGAGTTCCTCCCTTTTTGTAGTGTAACAAGGGTTCGACGGCTCCGGCCTTCTCACTTGTCCCTGGTTCCCTCACGGTGCCCAGACAAGTCCAGTCGTTCCCTGCCGTGGCAGATACTATCGTTATCTTAGATTTTCCCCGTTTAAATAGACAAAATTGTGACGGTCTGAAAGGTACGATCTAAACCACCGTAATGCCTGGCCCTGAATACAGTGTAATTTTGTAGTCGATCTAGGAGTATTTTATGATCTATAGTGTCAACGCAGCACTGAGATCAAGTAACACTAGTATTGAGACACAGCCCCGGGAAGCTAGAAGTAAGTCGTTGTAATTTAACGAGCGCAGTTTCTGTGCTATGATGAGGCCTGAATCCTGACTGAAATTTCATAGATAGCGTTTTTTTGCAAGAAGGAGCAAATTGGACCAACACCACTTTTTCTAGTATTTTAGAAAAATGGAAGATTGAATGAGTCTGTAATTTGCCAGTACATTTGGATCTAATTGTGGTTTCTTAATAACTGCTAGCTGAACGGTCCATGGGACGTGACCTAAAGATAAAGACAATTTGATAATATGAGAAGAGGCTCTTCTGCTACAGGTAACAGTTCTTTCAGTAGTTTAGGGGTATTGGATCTAATAAACATGTTGTTGGTTTAGACGCAGGTATAAGTTTTAGCTCTCCTGTCTATAGTTGTAAAGCACTGCAACTGTTCTTGAGGGGTGATAATTGAGGCTGAATCATAAACTCTGTTAAAGGTTGTACATTTACAATGTATTTTGATACTTTCGATTTTCTCACTAAAGAAATTCATAAAGTCATCACTATAAACTGTAAGAAATGTTTTTTCTGGTGATGTCTGTTTATTAATATGTGATTAGTTTAAATTAGTAATTCTTTATAATTTGTCATTGTTACCTATTAGTTCTTAATGATGCCAATCTCATTCTCTAATTATTGATTAGCTAATAAGGAACTATCTTAGTCCTAAATTTGATATTACTTACTGATTAGTTAAGCTTGTTTCTATATTTGTTAATAGTAATAGCTGAAGTGTTAATGTAGAACTACGCATTAGTCCTGCATTACTTCCTGCATAGTAACTTATTAATGACGGGCCATTATTCTAAAGTGTTACTGATTTTTCTCTGCAACAACGCATATGTTGTTGTGAAGCACTGAAGTCAGTGAGCAGATATTAGCAGCTTTTATATGATGATTAGTCACTGTGAGATCCAAAACAACATTATCATAATTTTGTTATTTATGCATTTTGGTTTTGCATTACCAACCCTGTAAAACTACAGCAAGAGAAAAAAAAGTGTTGCAGATATAAGTGCAACAGATATCTTGGATAATTTTAAAACCATGCAGTGCATAAAAAAATGAGATACTGCATCACTTAGACACACACAGAATCAACAATCAACAAATGAACCCCAACTATGGTGATAAAAAAATAAAAAATCTTCACGCTGCAATGCATGCTAGGTATCACCTTAGGCCAAAACTGAATTATAATTATTGTCACCACTGTTGAGGATTGTATGTGTTTTTTTTCATGTCTAAGCCTGAGCGGTAAAGTTGCTAATTTTTAACTGTGAAACATTATGGTGGCATTTGTTTAATGGATTCATTTTTGTTTAACATTTGTTTATTATTATATATATATATATATATATATAGATATATATATATATATATATATATTTTTTTTTTTTTGTAATAGCTGAATCTCAGTCAAGAAACCAAAGAGAAATAGAACTGTTTGTGACGTTCATTGAAATGGCTTTCAAGAAGAAAATTCTAGCTGATCTGCTCCTCGGTTTTGATTCAACAATGTACAAGTGTTTGCTATGAAGCACTATTGCAATTTCTCAAATGCAAGTTTAAAGACATAAAAGGGTCAAGAGCCCAACTAAAACAAACCCTGACCATCATGATGGTGGCATATTTTTTTGACCAATAAAACACAAAACATCTAAACCTCTGTTCATTCTCAATAAGAACTTCTTTAGACATGTGACAGAAATAAAATCAAGCTGAAACTAAACTAAACTCACGCTATTCACAAAACCGAATAGCCAATCAGAGTTCTCTCTTTCGCCCGATGGCCCAACGTCAATTATACGATTCAAGATCAAAACCATAAAACATAATCAAAGGATTGCTCAGGAAAGCAGAGCAGACGCGGCTGAATACTACTAAGGCAAAGCTGAGAACCACCAAGGTAGAGCATGCAGAGCTGATGACAAACATGGTGGAGCTGAAAAGAACTGACAGAACTAGAGACTTGATCAGGCAAAACTGTAACAAAGAGCACAGCAAGTTTATTGTTGGCCTCAGGGGCTGTCATAACAGACAGAGAGCTCAAGGGCATCCTCCATGGTCATAATGGAGCTGGCAGGGTGCTCCAGGTTTACACCAGTTCATGAACGACCTCTGTGGTCGCAACAGGGCAGAAGGGAAACCCGAAGACGACCTCCATGGTCATGTCTGCGCAAAAAGAAAGTATGTGGGCAGACATCGCCGCCCTGGGCAAAACTAGATCTGGTGCCGCCACCTCAGGAGAAGTTGAAGCATACACTGCCCAGACACACAAAATGGCCATCGCCGTAACAAGGAGTACAAAACCTCTGAGAACCCCAGACTTCACAGCAGAAATGCCAGTTGCTCACACTGACTTTATCGGTGTGCCTCCAAACTGGAAGCCAATCTTAAACCCCTAGGTAGCTTTAGATGTAATGTTCATGATGGCCAGAAACACTGATGTGACCTCCATGATGGCTGAAGACTCTAGGAGGCCATGGTGAGATGGCCATGTTGACTGAACATTCTAGTGTGGAAGCCCTATTGTGTACAGGTTCTGGTGTCAGAACCACCAGACTGGACGTCGCTGAAAGCACAGGACCAGCGAACATCAGAACTGCACATGCTGGAAACCATAGTAAAATGTATTGAGCTAAGCCACAAATGTTTAGGGGACGTGCACTCTACCTCTCCAACAGTGAAGGAGGACCCACTCAACAAAAGCATGTAATACAGAAATTCATAGAGCAACCCTTTAAGGACCATTACAGATGAGTTTAAATTAAGTGTTTATTGAGTTTATACGAATAAAAGACGAGCAAATTCTCAGGGGTCCTGCGCTGGCAGCCATAAGTGGGGCCATAAAGGGCCAGTGCAGGCTTGTTTGCAAGGCGAATATCTAAAGGACAGGAAAAAATGATCTCTACTCACCACCATAGACAGAGACTCTGAAAGCTTTCAATGATTGTTTTGCTCCCCATATTTGTAACACATAATCTCCAGCATGTTCATTTGTGGTGTTTGTGATGGTCAGAGATCCAGTTTGATGATTCAGTTTCAGTCTGTCTCTGAATCTCCCATCAAGAACACCATCATATACAGTGAAGCTGTTGTCCCGTCTATTGAATTTAGCTATTAAAGTGTATTCAATTCCAAATCTCCACCAAATCTCATCACCATCCATCATTTCAGTAAGATCAGAGTTTAGAGTGACTGAATCTCCCTTCTTCACTGACGTCACTTCATCTGTATCATCAAACACACAGAGAACAAACAGAAAAAGGGTTTGTCACAGATTAATTCTTTTAAATAACTAATATGATTGTTTAGTTTGAAATTTATATTTGAAAATAAACAACAGAACAGATGTAAAAGGATAGCATGTGGATTAATATATCTGGTGACTAAAAAACTGAAATGGGCAAAAAAAAAAAAAAATTCAACTCACTCTGGACAGCAAGAATGAAAAGGATGTTCTTTTGGTGGATCTTGAGTTTATAAACTCCAGCATGTTCAGTTTTGAAGTTTGTGATGGTCAGAGATCCAGTTTGATTGTCCATCTTCAGTCTGTCTCTGAATCTCCCATCAAGAACATCATCATATACAGTGAATCTATCTTCAGTTGCATTGATTTCAGCTATTAAAGTGTATTCAATCCAAAACCTCCACATAATCTGATCATCATCCTTTATTTCAGTAAGATCAGAGATTAGAGTGACTGAATCTCCCTCCTTCACATACTTCAGTCCGAACACATCTGAAGAACAGAGTTTGTCACAGATTAAAGCTTCGATATAATTGCTTTATCCTGGTGCCATGAATAGTTCTAGTTTAAAGTATTTGAATAATTATTTTTAGTTCTACTAAAACAAAAATGATTAATGATAAGAAAAAAAAATGATACAATTGATACAATTTTATATCAATTAATTGATCTTTGTGCTGTTTTTAAAGATATTTGGTATAACTGAAAGGAAAAGTTATGAATGGAAAACATTATTAACTGATGAAACAAATACAAATATTGTAAAGAGAATATACAAATACTTTTATGTTGGACAACTAAAATTAATGTTGCAAGTATTATGAATATGAATATGAATATGAATATGAATACAGTGCTGAATTCAAACTTGTTCTCACAGTTCAGTTATTTCTATATAAGAATAACAGTGAAACTTATTCATCTCTAACTAGTCAATAATTCATTACATACCAGAACAGAAACAACTAAACAATAAAACACATTTAAAACTCACCAGCCCGATGCCACAAACACAAACTGAACAGAATGAATCTGAGAAACATTTTTTTCATTGGTTCACTGAAACCCCTTAAAATGTCTGAAAACTCTCGGATTGATCTGGAACTCGACTGAACAGACGCTTGTGTGTGTTTGTGATCCTCTCTATAAAGACTGAACCTCTGTCACAGTTTTTTCTCACACGACCACTTCCTGTAAAACAGGACATCATGAAAATGAATCTTCTGTATTTTACATTTTTAAAATGAATTATATCCCTGCATAATTCATCAATAATATATGGTGATGATTGTGAATGAATGTGTTATGATTTCATAATTAAATCATTTTCTTAACTGTAGAGCTTTGTTTGCATATATAGTTAAATTCTGTTTCTGTTTGTTCATATTAGTAGGAGAGCAAATGAAGAAACGCTTCAGCCACAAACTACTGAGACACACACTCATCATCATTTATCAGAAGCTGTTTGTTCACCATCAGATCAAACCACATTAGATGTGGAAAAATCAGACCACAGCAAGTTTAACTTTGACTCACAAACAGAGCCGCTCACGCTACATTTAGAGAATAACTTTTATCATCTTTACCTGTGCTCCTACAGCAATGTCAATGAGTGTAAGTTTATGAGAAAATATGTCAGGAGTTTCACAGAAATGAATTAAATGCACAAAAAAATAAAATGAGATTTGCTAATAAAAAACATATTCACAGTAGCACAACCTGCATTCATTTATCAATCACCACCTGTACATTGTGGATCTCTGCCTGCGCATTTGTGGTTTTTCAAACAGTTCTAGCATCAAGACCGCAAACAAATCCACAAATAGGTTGACTCCACCCAACAACTACTCCAGCCAATCAGATAACGACCACATTGTGTTAACCAATCGCGTCACGCTGTCACTACAACCAATCATGGTTGATGATTTCCCCTGAAAGGAGCTCTGGGCTGCGTTCAGCCTTGACAACATGTTTTTAAAAGGAAATGGTGGTGTTTTGAACACCCTGTTCTGATGACGCAAGAGTTGCAACTATGGCAGCTGAGAAGGCCATTCTGTGTTCTTTTTGAAGAATTTTCATCTGTATAAATACGTTTTTAATACTGCAAAATATGTTCAATTTTACAGTCACTGCCCTTGCCGTCCAAAATAAAAAAGAACTAAGAAAGCACTTAATTACCATTGTGTATGAATAATAAACTTACCTTGCAATGAAGCTAAAAATATAAACAACTACATCATCATGTTGATATGCTATATCCATGTATCCCATGTATTCCAATGGGATGTTATATGGAAGCCCGTTTCCGCCACTAAAAAAAAAAAAAAACCTGCCACTAAAAAAAAAAAAAAAAGATTAATTGCAACTTTTATCTCAGAATTCTGACTTTTTATCTCGCAATTGCAAGATTATATCTCAAATGCCAGATATAAAGTCAGAATTCTGAGATAAATTCACAATTGTGAGTTATAAAGTCAGAATTCTGAGATATAATTTACAATTGTGAGTTATAAAGTCGAATTCTGAGATTCGCAATTGCGAGTTATAAAGCAGAATTCTGAGATATAAAATTGCAAGTTGTCGAATTCTGCAGAATAGTCAGAATAGATATAAGTCGCAATTGAGTATATCAGAATATAAAGTCGCAATTGCGAGTTATAAAGTCGAATTCTGAGATTAACGTCGCAATTGCGAGTTATAAGTCAGAATAGATATAAAGTCGCAAGATAAAAGTCGAATTCTGCGCAATTGCGAGTTATAAGTCAGAATTCTATAAGTCGCAATTAGTTATAAAGTCGAGATATAAAGTCGCAATTGCGAGTTATAAAGTCGAGAGATATAAAGTCAGCGAGATATAAAGTCAGATGACTTTTTTTCCCCCTTACATTTGCGAGTTATGAAGTCAGAATTCTCACTTTGCTTGCGTTTCCTTTCAGTGCGACTGTCCATCAGGATTGCTGTTTCTATAGCTTCGTTAAAATGGAACCATCATAAAGGATTATTTTCTGACCATCAGGATTGCTGCTTTGTTATTATTATACATAAATGGAAGACATCATAAAGGATTATTTTAGCGCCGGTTTACCAATAAATAATTTTGATTTTACTGGAGGACACACATCACATAAATTAGTCTCCGGACATATGCATTATGCAGGAATATGCATATAGAATGTTTCCACGGTAACATTGTACATGACTACAGCGTTTCAATGAGAAAAAACAGCTTTTACTACCATCTAGTGGACTAAAACACCAATACCAATATACTAAAACAACAATACCTATCATATTTCATCAACTTTGTAACTTTGCAACTCAAGTCTGGTGGCTCCATAAAAGAGGGCATTCAAAGGTGAAATCATGCAATTCTGCAAATTACAGTCGAGGTATTTGGGGAATAAAAGTTGTTTTTAACAGAATGGATACACTAATGAATTTGACACAATAATAACAATATAATAGTAATATTAATAAGAAGAATCAGCTGTGGCAGAGGCGCAATAAAACAGACGAAGCTGAAGTGGCACATTTCATACACCAACAGCTTCAGACTTCGGCAGCACGGCTATCGTTGGATGCACTGTTACACAGACACTGTACGTCAGTTAAAGGTCCCGTTCTTCGTGATCCCATGTTTCAAACTTTAGTTAGTGTGTAATGTTGTTGTTAGAGTATAAATAAAATCTGTAAAATTTTAAAGCTCAAAGTTCAATGCCAAGCGAGATATTTTATTTAACAGAAGTCGCCTACATCGAACGGCCAGTTTGCACTACATCCTTCTACTTCCTTCTTTAATGACGTCACTAAAACTGTGTTTTGACTAACCTCCGCCCACAGGAATACACAAGAGTTGCGTTTGTAGAGTGTGTTTGTCGCCATGTCGTCGAAACGCTGTTATTTTCATCCCGCAGTCCAATCACCGGGTCTGATTCTGGCTCAAATTGATAGGGTAAAATTAAAGACATGTTTACAATAACACTGAGCGCATGCATCTCCACATTATGGTAAGAGGCGTGACCTTTCCGGGCAAGATGCGCTAAGCTGCTGTCGAATCACAACACAGGAACCGCTGGCACAATCAGAACTCGTTACGTATTTCTGAAGGAGGGACTTCATAGAACAAGGAAGTCATCAGCCCGTTTTTATGACAGTGGAAACAGCGGTATACAGATAAGTAAATTATGTGAAAAATACTGTGTTTTTTTACACGCGAAACATGAACACATGTTATATTGCACACTATAAACACAATCAAAGCTTCAAAAAACCATGAAAAACGGGACCTTTAATTGTGAGACAAGAAGTCCGAATTCTGAGATATAAAGTCGCAATTGCGTGATATAAAGTCAGAATTGCGAGAAAAAAAGTCAGAATTGCGAGAAAAAAAGTCAGAATTCTGACTTTATATCACACAATTGCAACTTTATATCTCAGAATTCTGACTTTATAACTCGCAATTGTGAGATTTTTTTTTTTTAAGTGGCGGAAACGGCTTACATAATGTTAGACAAACGAAACAATTAAATTACACTTCAAATATTTTTTTCCAAAGACAATTTCTGTCATATTAGGCAGCTTGTATCACTGCAAGTTCAAGTGTTTGTTCTTTAAATATAAGTTGTTCTTTAAGAAAGTTTTAGTTAGTTATTTTATGCTATAAAAACGGGGGTGTGACATCATGATTGACAGCTTCTCTGAGTGAAGTAGACACTGAGGTGCCAATGGACTTTTTTCTGGATCTTCGTGAGGTGACTGGAGCTTTAACTTTAATTTCTACATTTTTATAACTGTTTATTTCACAACTAAATAATAAGTTGTTCTGAGTGTGGGCGGGACCTTGATATCGCAGCTCCACTTTGTGGTCACTACTGCACAGACTCCGGTTTCAATTTCACTATGCTCAGACTCGAGACTCAAGATGTCAGCGCCATATAAACACACTGACGGCTTCACTTACTACAATGGAAGAGAGTGAATGTGCGTCGTCCATATTTTTTTACAGTCTATGACCCATTGTGTGAACTGTCTCTTTAATACTGCGTGGTTTATATACATGTTGCCTGCTGATTGGGCTGACATTTTGGACACACCCACCAAACAAGAGAAGTCTCAAACCCAGCTGGAGCTACTGACCCTTCGCAAAGACCCACCCCTCCTTAGTTACTGTTGCTTTGTCTGACAAGCCGTGGCGCTGTTACGCTACACACAGTGAAAAGTACATCGCAGAGCAAAGAGGACACTGACAACACGTCAACAGACAAGACAGAGCAGGTTACTTATGATATTAAAAGTCACAGCTTTCAAACTGTGTAGTTTTTCAGAAATTCAAACAATAAAAAACATTTTGTGGCTCTTTAATGTGTCGTGACAGATTGCTGTAGCGCCTCAGCTCAAGAGGCTCGTGAACTGATCATCTCTTCCTGCTAGTTCATTTATAGCATCAAATAAACATGAATGAACATGAGAAGGAATGTTGTTTCAAATGCAGAAAGACGTCAGTATGCACCATTTTTCAAGTTTAAGTCCACCAAGGTTAATCTTCTAACTCCTGACTGCTTTTTTGGACAAAATGGTGGATTCGGCCTTATGATTGGTTAGATCACTTGTCAATCAAACTCCCGGCGAAGGGTCATTTGCTCAGCCTTGTGCCCATAACATTCTCTGTTTCTCTGGCATTTTCAAATGGCACATAAAATATAATAGTTTGGCTTGCCACACCATAATCTACATTTTAAACATCTTTTTACTGTACCAGTGTTTAAGAACCCTATACTTCCTATCTAAGCCAGTGCAGGACAGGACGAGACACCCATGATTTTAAAGCAAAATGTGATTGGTTTTAGCAAGAATGTGCCACCATTGGTCAGCACAATGTGGCCATTATCTGATTGTCTTAAGTAATCAGTGGGTGGAGTCAATGTATTTGTGGATTTGTCTGCGGTCTTGATGCTAGAACTGGGGTCCGTTCTTCGTACCTCTCTTAATACATCTGAGATGATTTGACAGATGCCAGATCTTCTAATTGTGATAACTGAACTTTGGCTAATTTGGTTCTTCAAACGAATTTGTGGAATGGATTAAAATATCAGGATTAAGTTGTCTGAGATTACTGCGCATTCGTGTGTTCCTCAAAAAGGGCAGATGTATCGATACGCAAAACCACGATCAGCAATGCAGCGATTGGCTGGTGGAAAGACAGCAACGTAATGACATCATAGAATTAGAAAAGACACCTGATGAAAAACCAAATCTCATTCTATTTTTTTGTGCATATGATTATTTTTTGTGAATGTCTTTAAATTTATTTGTGGATCATAATCTATTTATCTGGAATAATGCAATTCTACCTCCATAGTTTTACTAGATATACCTCAGTCTCCAGGCATTCTTCCTCTCCATGGACCTGGCCCTCCATCCTGCTGCCTGCTCCGCCTCCATTCTGCCTCCCTCCTGGACTTCTATGACTTTGTTAGGAGCGTCTGGAAGCCTGAGATAGGAGGGGGGATCTGTCATGAACACCAGCTTGAGTGCTCTTGATAGCCACCAGAGGGCACTCCACCCAGGACTACTGCCTCTATTATGGACTCCATTTCCACAAACCACTGCCCGGACTCATCAGCCATGCTCACATTCAGCTGTTGTTCATTTACTTGTTAGTGTCTGTCTATATAATCGTGGTTCTTTCAGTCATTCGTCTGAGCATCTCTGAGCTGTTGTTTCTTGCTTTCTCGTGTCTTGGATGTTTCTACACCATGTTCTGGACTACCCTTAGCATTTGTACCCTGCCTTGGTTTTTGTTTGTTTGTTTTGACCTTTTGCCTGTTCTTTTGGATCACAGTTCTGGATTGTCACTTATATAAATAAACTGCATTTGGATCCTCATTATCAAGTCTCTGAGTAGTATCATTACAGGATCTGTGGCTTTTTTTTTTTAATTATTATTAGTTCATTTGTCCCAGCTGTGTCTGATTAATTACCTTGTTAGCTTCCCTGTTTGCCTGAGTATTTAAACCAGGGGTCTCCAATCCTACTCCTGGAGGTCCACTGTCCTGCAGAGTTTAGCTCCAACTTGCCTCAACACACCTGCTTGGATTTTTTTTTTTTTGTTGCCTATAGTAAGACCTTGATTAGCTGGTTCAGGTGTGTTTAATTAGGGTTGGAGCTAAACTCTGCAGGACAGTGGCCCTCCAGGAGCAGGATGGAGACCCCTGATTGTCATGTTCAGTTGTCTGTCGTTATCATTGTTTTTGCCTGAGTTCTGAAGATTCCTGTTCATTTGCGTTTACTGTCAATAATGTTGCTGCTCTTGAATCCAGTATCATCTCTACTGCAACTAGAAATGTGAAAAGTACTTGAAGGTGAAACCAACATTTTATGCATTTCATAATGAGTTTATTTCTTATACAAAAGCCCTGAAAGTGATGAAAAAGAAGAATGCAATAAATGAATGAGTTTTTTTTTCCTGTTGTATTTGTATGCACCTGTTCTATATATTCTAATGCAAAGATGTACTGATATTGCAAAGTTGTTGGTCTAATGCCAAGATACTGACTAATTGGTCAATAATAAAAATGAAAAGTCCACAGATCTATGACGACTAACGCTTCACTTTTTTTTTTTATCTGTATGTGGTTATCTAAACTCTTGCAAAGGTACAAAAACAACAATTTGATAATAATATAAATAAAAAAAATCTTTTGTAGTATAATCAGCTTATAATAAGGTAATCATTCACAAATAATGTTTTAATAATGTCAATCTGTGTGTATATGGCAGAGTGCTGAAACTGTTCATATACACATTAAGTTTGTATTCCTCCAGGGGGCGCTCAACATAACTAATAAAACATGGAGAGACTCTTGAAGCCCAGAGTGAGAAAACTTTATTGATAAACACAAGCAAATACATATGACAGATGAACAGCAAAGTTGTAATGTGAGATCTGTGTCTCTTTATTCATTTGTTTGATTTATCTGTGGGAACAGTAAAGCCTGACACTGAAAATTGCAAAAGAAAAGCTCTCATGATTTCATGTGTTCATGTTCAGCCAGTATGAAGAGCTTCAGTATTAGAGACGTCTGATCTGAACAACAGTAAAACTACAAGACATGTACATTTTAAAGTGCTTTAAAGCTACACCAGTATGAAAGATTAAAATGTAAAAAAGTTAAGATTGTAAAAGAATGTACAATTTTTGAAACTTTGAGCATATATAAGAATGTTACTTTCTGCTCTTAAATAATCTTTCAGGGTGAAAATGAGTTGCTGATAAATGAACATCATGACCAGAATATGAACATATAAAGCCAAAAATAAATGAAGATTAATAAATGATAAACAAAATCATTTTAGAATTAATTACACCACAATTTAGGCTTGTAATGGAGGAATATGTACTTGATCTCGTTCAGCTCTTCTGGATCTGATGTCATAAACCAGAATAATGACAGTAGCCACGCCCACCAGAGCAGAGAGGACCAATCGGATCGCAGCTTCAGTAGGACCACAACAGTGGACAGAGTCTGAGGAATAAAAACATCAAACTGAGATCAGATCAGACAATAAACACTAATATTGAGAATATTTGAAGGACAGGATGAGCTCTACTCACCATAAACAGAAACTCTGAAAGATTTAAATGACTGGTTTACTCCAGTTCTCTGTAGTTCATAACGTCCAGCATGTTCACTTCTGGTGTTTGTGATGGTCAGAGATCCAGTTTGTTTGTCCAGCATAAGTCTGTCTCTGAATCTCCCATTAAAATCATAATAACATACAGTGAATAGGTTAAACTCTTTTTTGATTTCAGCTATTAAAGTGATTTCAGTTCCAAACATCCAGGAAATCTGAATTTTTCCCGTCATTTCAGAAAGATCAGAGTTTAGAGTGACTGAATCTCCCTCCATCACTGATCCCAGCAGGCACAGAACGTCATAAGACGTTAGTATTTGGTTAAATTTAGGTCGCGACGTCTGGTAACCAAAATTCAATGTCAAACCAACGTCTAATAACAACATTAATTTGACGTCCAATACCAACGTCATTTGACATTGATATTTTGTTGGTTTTAGGTTGTGGTTTTAACTAACCAAAATCCAACATCGACTCAACGTCTTAAACCAACGTCAAAATGACGTCAAATACTGACATTTAGTCGTCAGGTATGGCAACCAAAACCCAACGTCTTCTATACGTCAAAGTGGTAACGTCTATTCAACGTCAAACTCTAACATCATTAGACATTGATCTTTTGTTATTTTAGGTTGTGGTTTAACCAACCAAAAAATCCAACATCGAATCAACGTCTTAAACCAACGTCAAAATGACGTCAAATACTGACATTTAGTCGTCAGATATGGCAACCAAAACCCAACGTCTCCTTACCATCATAATGGTAATTCCCGAACAATTTCAAATTCCAAAATCATCTGACATTAGACATCGTGTTGGTTTTAGGTTGTAGTATTAACTAACTGAAATTCAAACTTAAGCCAACATCTGAAGCCAACATCAAATTAATGTCAAACACTGACATTTAGTCATCAAGTAAAGTAACAAAAAATCAACTTCAAGTCAATGTCTCAAGCCAACATTAACTTACAATTGTGTGGACGTAACATAATGTCTCTAACCAATGTCAATTTACAGTGTACTTTTGTTCATAAGATTATATGGAAGTTTTTTGTTTGTTGATGAAAAGTGTTTGTTCATCAAATCAAATCAAATCAAATCAAATAAAGACCGCTCAGATTTATAGTGAGGTTGTTGTATAAAATAAATATCACATTTGTAATTGTGGACAGCCTCACCTTTCAGGTAATGATTCTGGAGGCAGCATTTTATGCACAAACGAAATTTTGTGCACAAAGGAAATTTATGGTCATTTTCAATGGTCATAGCTGACAACAGCTATCAGGAATGAAATACATACATGAATTTCTAACTGTGTTGTTGTCAATGGATTGGCACTTGGCAGTTTTGACAGTAAACAGAAGGGGTTTTTTTTGTTGTTTTTTTTTTGTCTGACACTATACCCTACAATGTGTTTGTAATCTTGTGTTATGACTTTATTTTGACCCATAATGTTTATTATTAATTAATATCCAATCTTGTTTACAATATAATGCAATTCAAACACTTAGCCCAAACCTGTTAAGACAAGATGATCAAAACAGTTATTATTGATTAGTCGATTCTGGGCTGGAAACATTGCTTATAACAACATAAACTTGTTGATATATGTGTTGGAAAGTACAGTAAGTGCATGAAGACAATGCAAACATTACTACTGTTTATTGTACAGTCTTGTAATTAATGTTTTATGCAATGTATAACTAATTCCTTTGCTCTTTAATTTGGTCTGTTCCAGAGGTGGACATTCCAGGGGTCAGAAGTAAAAGTCCTGCCATATTTTTATCTCATCCACTGAAGCATTAATGAGATAATTAAGTGATAAATTGAGTGATGATTGAGCATTATTGAAGACACCTGATGATAACAAGCAGAATCACCAAAGGAGAAAATCACAATTTTTAAGTTACCATCATCGAGGTCAGGGTTTGTTTTAGTTGAGCTCTTGACCCTTGACTTTTTAGTATTAGATTTTGTTTGGGCAGTTTTAACTGCATTAAAACCAAACACAAGCAAAGTTAAAAACAATCAGTGTTGGTTATGTTTTTACATAACATTATTTGATCTGAATCACTGAACTCATTTAGAGCCCAATCTCTGAGTTAGATTTACATTATTGATTACAGCAGCACTGTGATCTACAGCACAAGATCAGCTTTATCAATAAATTTTTTTTTTTGAGTTCTGATTTTTTTTAAAAAAGCGCTCATTTAAACACAAACATCAAGAATCATCCTGTGAATCTCAACAGTGGTGGCCATCATAAAGCATGTTGCAGTGCATTCTGGGAGCCACCAATCAAAATTCATCCATGGCTCCCATCATGCATTGCTGTATGAATAAATTATGAGCTAAATTGTCTTAGTAATTTCATTTATTCTCACTATTAAAATTTTGCTGTTTTTCTGTGACTTTTTAGTAGCTTGTTTTTAATGTTCAGAGTTGATCTGTTGATCAGAATATGTTGCTTTCACCGTTGTTGAGATTCACAGGCTGATACTTGATGTCTGTGTGTGCCTAAATATTTTTTTTTTTTTTGTGATAAGGACAACTTTTTAAAAAAAAAAAAATTCTGTATTGTATAAGCTGATCTTCTGCAGAATCACAGTGCTGCTGTAATCAATAATGTAAATCTAACTCAGAGATTGAGCTCTAAATGAGTTCAGTGATTCAGATCAATAATGATTTTGAGAAAACATAACCAACAACACCTGATCATCTTTTAACTTTGCTTGTCTGGGTGTTTTAATGCAGTTAAAACTGCCCAAACAAAACAAACCCTGACCTCGATGATGGTAACTTTAAATAGTGATTTTCTCCTTTGGTGATTCTGCTTGTTCATCAGGTGTCTCAATAATGCTCAATCATCACTCAATTAATCACTTATTTATCTCATTAATGCTTCAGTGGATGAGATAAAAATATGGCAGGACTTTTACTTTCTGACCCCTGGAATGTCCACCTCTGTTTCTTACAGAGAGTGTCCAGAAAACATCAAAAGAGACGGAGGCAAATATTGCAGCGGCCATCGCTTTTGTTTAAAATATGCCCCAGACAAGGTGGGTGGAGGTGGCAGGAAAAAACTGTGAATAAAACTGATGTTAATGTTTTGAAAAATATTCAGTTCCAATAAGGTTGGTGTTAAAATTAATTATTTTGAAAATGTTCTGTTCCAATAATGTTAATAATAAAACAAATAAATAAATCATATTTGTTATAATCCAGTTTATCTCTTTGTCATTTTTCTGATAAAACCACCAAACATTTGTAAATTCCATTTTCAAATTAAGTTAAACTATTCTTTTTGCTAATGTCTTAAAATTTAATAATTTGGTGTAGTCTCACATTGGATCTTGATCTCTCTCTGATCTTATTGTTAGAGTTTCTTGGTATGTTTTTGTTGTTGTTTTTTCTCTCTGAATGTTGATTTTTATTTTACAACAAAATTGAAGGTTTAATGTCATGCCAACAAAATCCATACTAACCATATCTTTCTTTAAAGTTGGAATTTGACAGCTTGACAATTTGTTGTTGGTTTTTGACAGATACCGATTTTGATTTTATTTTCATCAAAGCGCAATGTCTCCGATGTAGGAGATTGATGTTAGTCTGACGTTGGGTTCTGACATCAACCCGATTTAAATTTTCAACCAAAATGCAACGTCTGACCAACGTTGGAGATTGACGTCAGTCTGACGTTTGGTTATGACGTCAACCAGATTTTCATTTTCAACCAAAATACAATGTATTACCAACGTTGGAGATTGACGTCAGTCTGACGTTTGGTTATGACGTCAACCAGATTTTCATTTTCAACCAAAATGCAACGTCTATCCGACGTAGTGGTCCAACGTCAATCTGACGTTATATTGACGTCCGGTGCCTGCTGGGTTTACACGTACCCGTGTAGGTGGCGGTGTAACAAGAAGCTAATCAAAATCAAACACAGGCAGGGATTGTGACAGCTAGGTTAGTCGTGCACAATGCACAGGGCAATCATCCTTACTTAGCCTCCAGGAAGCCCTCAGTAGCCCCACACTATTAATCTACAACTATAAATCTGTTTCACTCATAGAAGCTACTTTTTTGTTTTTGTATACATCCGAGTAAAAAGATCCAGTGAATTTGCCTCCCACTGTCCCGTGTCTGTCTGCACAACGCTACAAGCATCGCGAGTCACCGGATACATGCCATGAAAACCAATGAGGTTAATTCTTGCATGTTACGCATCACATTTGAGCTTCCGCAAGAACCAATGAGGATATTTCTTGTGTTACGCATCACATTTGAGCTTTCTCAAGAACCAATGAGGTTCATTCTCGTGTTACGCATCACATTTGAGCTTTCTCAAGAACCAGTGAGGTTCATTCTTGTGTTATGCAGCACATTTGAATCTTATGGATTTTGAAATTTTTTAGATTTTTTAAAAAAATTTTATACCATACCATAGTGTCAGTCACAATAGTAACTGTTGCTATTTGCGACTGTTCCATAGTAATATTTTGTAAAAACACTAGATACTGTCATAACCAGGAATTCCCCTTTCCAAGAAAAAATGTAAATGCTAAAGGTGAAACTTTGGTGCATCGGTGTTGAAATCACATTCAAAATGTACATAGATACTCAACGATCATTTAAATCATGACACAAGCTGTTATGAGAATCAGATCTGATTTAATACTCATGTTTATTGTGACTCATTTTTGCACATTTCACCAAAGATAAAAAAGTATACCAAAGATACAAATATATGAAGACGTTTTTATTAAAAAAAGGGTAAAAAAAAAAAAAAAAAGGCTGTAACATTCCTCCTGCCATACATTGCAGAAAGAGTGTTTTATCAACTTGAATTTACATTCTGCAGCCTGAGTGGGTGACCAAGAAAGGCACGCTAAAAAAGTTAAAATGCTGGTAGGCACATTAGCAACATGACAAAACCTTCTTTTCCAGTCTTTTCCAGTCAAGTCTTTTCCAGTAACAGCAACAAAACCTGAAGTACCTGAATGCTGATTGACAGCTGCCTTCCAATATTAATTTGCTTATTTTGTACACATCTCTGTGAGCTTGATCTGGTCTCGTTCCATTTTCTCTTCAATGAAAGTCTCAAAATGATAATAATATCACAGCGGTGTCTCAGTCTCAAATCTGTGTGAGATTAGGGGACGTCGCCTCAGCTGAAGCCATCAATAAAGTGTTGCTCAGATTAGGGGGCGAGGCTTCAACATAATTCTCCTGAAAGAAGAGTTACACAAACACTAAAATATATATATTTTTAACACAATGTACTGAATGTGGGATTATAACGAATCTTCAGACTGACAAACCAAATCATGCTGTAATATTCTGCATGACGGCAATAAATCTTACCTGATTATGGTACTGTATCATGATGTCTGCTTGAACAATAATAACAAAACTCAATTAAATGCACATTAAATTGTATATCAAATCTCATATTTTTTGTTAAATCATCCATATGTAATACTTGCCATTCTGTCGTCTTTGTGCACATCTGACATGGCAACAGTAAATCACACAAGCCGTTACACCTCCAGTCACCAGCATAGTGACAACACCACCAACAACATAACGAACAATAATACTGAATAATAATCCTTGCATAGTGTCTGAAAACAGACCCGGAGCTGTAATAACAGGTGGACATTATTATAGAGATCGACTGATAAATGGGAAACAGGAAATATCAGTGTTTATGGCAAAATTATTACTATTATGCATTCTATTATGCAAAAACTGCAAAGTAAACTGCACTGAATGACTAAATGATACTTACCAGTGCCAGTAACAGTGAATCTCTTTATGAGGTACAGATCTGACTCTGATATCCAGTGAATTCAGCAATGAGAATATAATTAAGACCACGTCATCACATCATGTAGGTTATTTGTGATTACACCTGTGTATAAAGTGACTGATTCTCCCTGTCACTGGCTTTGCTAACTTTCGTTTTTGTTTTCCTTTTTGTCCTAAATAGACCTCTCTCTCCCAGTTTGTGAAAGTTCAATTCATTCTCGAAGTGCTTTTGTTCAGACAGTTGTTGATAAGTGATTGGATTACAAAAAGAATCACGCCCTCTAGTCCCCATGATTCTATAAAATGAATCCCATTCCATAAATCAAACTCCGCCCTGCAGCCGATTCTAAAGATTTCATTGGTCAATCACAGTGCTGCTTATCTACACAATAGGTGTATTCATATGGCAAGCCATTTTCACTTTCAATATGAATTTGAAAACAGCCAAAGAAAAGCAAACACAAAAAGTACGAGGACCAAGATCCAAACTAAAGCAAACACTGAACACCATGATGGTGACTTCAAATGAAACAAACATCAGCATCTAAACCTCTGTTAATTCTCAATAAGATCTTCTGTAGACGTGTGACAGAAATAAAGTCAGTCTGGTTAGTAATAAGTGAAGCTGGTAATGCTGTTTGTGGAGTTGTTTAATCAGATCTTCGGAGATTTAATGTCTTTTATCTTCAGTTGATTTTACCAAATGCTCAATCATCAGTTATTTGATCATTAATTATCTCATTACTTCAACAGTGTTTCAGTGTTTCTTTTAACATTGTGTAGATTGGACTCATATAAACACAGATGTTGTACATTTCAGCATCCATCCAAACAGTTTTGTACATGTAAAATGTTTTTATTTTATTTTATTTTATTTTATTTTACAATACAAACAAGAAAAATCTGAAATAGTTTTTTTTTTTTTTTTTTTTTTTTAAATAAATAAATAATTCTTCTACAAATATATTTTATATCAGTGTAAGGGCAGCACAAGTGTCTCAGTGGAAACACTGTCTCCTCACAACAAGAAGGTTCCTGCGGTTCGAGTCTCAGCTGAGACAGAAAGTCTTTCCTTCAGATCTGGTTTCTCTCACAATCCAAAGATGTGTCAATTACAGATACTAAGTTGTCTAAAGGTGTGAACATGTGTTTTACTGCCTATGGATGGATCCGTGGCTGTCTTTTTTAACCTTGTACGGAGGTTCCAGGAATGATTATATCGGACATGCAGAAGACTTTCATTCTGGCTCCTCAGTGGACGTCTTTTCAACGTGTGCCAAGACGTTGAAAAAACGTCTTCTGGATATAACTTTGCTTAGTGGGAGAGGCCTGGATCAATGTTTCCTGAAATTTAAGAATGATAAGCCTACACACACACACACACACACACACACACAAAAAAGCACATTTTAGTGCATCAAAACCCCCAACGAGAGAAAAAGCCTGTGAAGTGGATGAACCGTTGAGAGGAGAAACAATCACAGACTGAGATGATGCACTTCCACAGTTACTACTTTCTCCTGGGAACACAGTCATTTAACAGCATCGCCTTGCAGAGGCCATTGGCTCTCAACTGCATGAAGACAGGAGGCATGGAGCATCTTTTGCCTGACCAAAAAAAAAAAAAAAAAAAAAAAAAAAAAAAAGACATAAATCCTGAGTAGGTTACAAAGCATGAAGACAATGTCTCATTCCCTCTCAAGGAACCAAGGTTACCACAGTCCTGCCATATTTTTTATTCCACCCACTGAAGCATTGTTAAAGTTAATGAATAATTGAGTGGTGATTGACCATTATTGAAGACACCTGATGATAACAAGCAGAATCACCAAATTTCAAAGTCACCATCATTGAGATCAGTGTTTCATTTAGATTTTGTTTGGTTGTTGTAACTGAGTTGTAACAGCAAAGAGAGATGATCAGGTGGTGTTTTTTTCGTCATTATTTGACCAGTTAAAACTGTGATTTTCTCCTTTGGTGATTCTGCTTGTTATCATCAGGTGTCTTCAATAATGGTCAATCATCACTCAATTAATCACTTAATTATCTCATTAACTTTAACACTGCTTTAGTGGGTGGAATAAAAATATGGCAGGACTTTTTAAATGGCAGGATTTATTTTCCTTGATCAGTGAACATTGCTGTAATGTAACTGTTTGTAAAACTAAAACATTGACATATTAAGTTTTGTGGCCATAATTATTGAGGTGATTTGGCACTGTTGCACATTAGACAGTTATTATTGAAAAGGCTTTAATATATTAAACAAATCTTAATGTATCAAACATCAGAAGAAAAGCTGCACTTTACCATTGCTTAAAATGTTCTAAATGAAGATTTAAAAAAAAAAAAAAAAAAAAAAGATTTTAGAAAAACACATGTAAAAACTAGTAATCATTTCTTTATGAGATATTTGTTTCATATTGTAAAAGGGTTCATTAGTCAATTGGTTTTCCAAAGGACACTGTACAAATTGATGCCATCTAGTGGTGAAAATTATGAATGAAGCAAAAAGAAGACTCCATTTTCTACTGAATCACATTTAATTGATCTGCCTATCATAGAGCATGCACACGTGTGTGTGTGAGATGGGAGGAAAAAACATATTTTCAATATTTTTGTGTTCTCTTGCAAAAATTTTGTGATCCACCAAAAAATGTTTTGTTTATATCCAAAACTTTTGGGCTCTTTGTAAGCGAGAACAAACATTCTTGGGGAACTGAAAACATTCGCGAAAGAAAGCAAAAACATTAAATATATTTTCCCTCCAATTTAATAATTCATTCCATCAACATGTCCTTTTATGAGCTCTGTAGCCTTTTAATATTTCTGCTGATAATATTACAGTTAAATATTAGCCTATCAAAGCTTCAGCTGTTTCTGACATTTTAATTCTCATTCTGCACTTAGTTTTGCTTCTCTATATTTGCAAACATTTCATGAAGAAAATGTTTATATATATATACATTCTGAAATCACATTTTTATATTCAGTATATTCTGCTGTTATTTATAGGTTTACCTGTTCACGCCTGTTTGGGGCGGGACTGAGAGAGAGAGAGAGAGAGAGAGAGAGGGAAGAGGAAGTGAACAGAAAAAAATAGAGAAGCACTGAAAATGTGAGTTTTTCTGATGTTGTTTTATCTCACTTTAATCGAAACACAACTTTTTTGGATAGATGGTTCTGTGCACATTAAATGTACTTTACAATGACATAAGAAAGACTAAATTGCAGAGTTTCTCTGTTCAAGCAGGACCTGTGGAGGTCGAGCTCGTGTATCCAGCTTCTCCAGTTTCAATCGCAAACACGCAAGAGCTTAGATCAGGACTGCAAGGTTGGTCTTGTGTTAATGTTGAGAATGTGTGTGCTTGGTTGTCTGCACTATAATGTACAGTTTAGAGTAAGTTGTAACTGGAGTGTGACACGCAGTCAGGGGGCGTGTTCAGGGACGCAGTCAATTATAGCTAATAATAACAGCTTTTTTCTGACTTGTATCTACTTGATTTTTTTTTAAATCTCTTATGACTTTACTTCACTTCACCTGTGAAGTACACTGTTAACCCAATATATTCAATATATTGACATATATAAAAACTTGCATTAGAGGATTAACGAAATATAACCCTATAAATGAAGACCTCAGAGTGAGAATGCATTCTTCTTAATTGGAAATAATTTTAAATGCTTCATATGCATGATAGTTTGTACAATGTTGTTTCAGTTCTCTGCCTTTTCTGTTGAATTATATAATGTTGAAATGGCAGCAGATAGCAAACAATGATCAAAACGAGAAAGCCAAGAGTTAAACTGTAGTGATGTCCGGTTCGCGAACGAATCGTTCTTTTTAACCGGTTCTTTTCAGTGAACCGGTTGAACCAGTTCACCAAATCGGTCTGAATCGTTCCAAACAGTTCGCATCTCCAGTAAGCAAACATGAATCCACAAATTACTAAAGTTACTCACTTTTTGACGTGCCTGACACTACCTTTCGAAATAAACCAACATCCCGGAGTTATTCGGTTACTCCAACAGTACACTGACTTAACCTGCTGTAAAGAGAGAACTGATGATGATGAGCACGAGCAGCAGAGCAGCTGATATGAGTGCACGTGCGCGGCGCACACGAACGAACATACACGGCCTGTCACCGTTCTCGTTCTCGAGTTAAGAACCGGTTGCAACGGTTTTCGGATCATCAGTACACAACCGAGAACCACTTCTTTCGGACGTGTCCGATTTGAGAACCGGTGAGCTGATGATACTGCGCATGCGTTTAACTTTTCAAGAGAACGAAAAGCACGTTAGTCAAGTTTTGTTGAACATCGGACAGTGTGATAATATAAAACATACTGGAAATATGTTTAGCCTATGACTTATTTCAAAATACAAATGTTTTTTGTGCTTTTCCAAATACACCATAGCAGACTGATAGCATATAATACTGTACATAATACTGTACATAATAAACTACATGCCAACATGAACATAATATTTTGTACATAGATCAATAATGTTCAGAAATAGTTCTACAAATGTATTTTCTATATTAATGTTATTTAAAAAGCAATATAGTGAAAGTTGTGCAGTTGTGCTTTCAAATTATTTTTTTTAAAGATTGGAAACATTTATTTATTTCATAAATAATCCATTTAATTTCTAAACAAGGTGATATAAAGATAACTACAGCAAGGGCAAACAAGCGACTCCTTTTGAATCGCTCTCGCAGTTCTCGAATCTCAATCTCGTTCTCGAGTAGAATCGGTTGCAACGGTTTTTGGATCATCAGTACACAACCGAGAACCGCTTCTTTCGGACGTGTCCGATTTGAGAACCGGTGAGCTGATGATACTGCGCATGCGTGATTCAGCGTGTGACCTGAAGCTACCGAACAGTAACATCACAGCACCGGTTAACTAGGACAACTATGAGAGGACTCGAATGAGGGGCCAATCTGGCGAAACGTAAGTTTATTTAATTACAAATAAATCGTAATGTAAGAGGATCATGGTTTCTGCTCTGATGAAGACTAATTTATTTACTTTACA
Source organism: Culter alburnus (assembly GCA_028476615.1). Taxonomy (NCBI): domain Eukaryota; kingdom Metazoa; phylum Chordata; class Actinopteri; order Cypriniformes; family Xenocyprididae; genus Culter; species Culter alburnus. The sequence goes on from JAOTNS010000879.1 coordinate 53,455, forward strand.
ACTGTAAAACTTTGTTTGCACATCACTGCCTGTATATGTCATGTGTTTGGATGCTTTAGATGCAAAACTAAATTGTAAGAAACGCTTCAGACTATAATGTTTTAGTTGACTGATTAGATTACTGACTTTATATATTTGAATGTGTTACGTTTTTTCATCCCGGCCCACGATAGACGACGTCATCGCGGATGACGTCATTACGTCGGAGCGTAAAAGAACCGGTGAACTGTTTTTTTCAACCGGTTTATTGAATCGAACCGTCCGAAAGAACCGGTTCGCGGAAAAGAACCGAACTTCCCATCACTATTAAACTGCCCAACTAAAGGAAACACTGATCACCAAAATGGTGACCAAACATTTCAATAAAACATCAACATCTAAACCTCTGTTAATTCTCAAAAAGAGCTTCTGCTGAGATCTTGAGAGATTTATTGTCTTCTTTATCTTCAGTTGATTTCAGGCTGTGTGGCTTTAAGTCAGTTGTAGTTGTGTTTCATTTTCTGAGAGTTCAAGCATGATGTTGAACCAACTTCACATTGTAACATTGATTCAATGCCATTACCATTGTTTTTTTGTTGAAATTTCAACATTTGTTCAACATTAATTGTGGGTGCAAAAGTGATATTGATTGAATGTGGTTAACATTGACACATTAACATTGATTTAACATTTATTATCATTGCTTGTTATGTTGGGGGGGGGGGGGGGGGGGGGGGGGTACAGTATTATTTTAAACTGCTACATATTAAGCTAGATATTAAGAATGAGAACAAATGGACCTGAAAAGTTTGTTAATTTACATTATGAAATAGCTTCTTAACCAAGTGAATATTTAATGACTAATATCTGTGTGTTACTGTTAATCCTGACAGATTTTTAACCCTTTTTTAAAACTGCATTTTTAAATGGTTAAAGGAAATCAGTGTTTCTAGAGAATGCACAACCTGCTCAAATGTATAGCCTGTATGCAACTGTTTTTATTTTTAATGTGTTATTTTTCCGCAAAAATCACTAACTACATTATAGAATTAATCACAACCCAGATAGAAGCAATGATCGAAATAATGTTAAATCAATGTTAATGTATCAATGTTAACTGCATTGAATCAATATCACTTTTGCACCCGCAATTAAGTGAAAAAATTTTGAAATTTAATAAAAAAAAATCAATGATAATGTCATGAATCAATGTTACATTGTGAAGTTGGTTCAACATCATGCTGAACTCAAAAAAATGAAACACAACTACAACTGACTTAAAGCCACACAGCCTGAAATCAACTGAAGATAAAAGAAGACAATAAATCAATCAAGATCTCAGCAGAAGCTCTTTTGGAGATTAACAGGTTTAGATGTTGATGTTTATTGAAATTTGTTTGTCACCATTTTGGTGGTCAGGGTTTCATTTAGTTAGGCAGTTTGACTCTTGGCTTTTGTGTGAGTTTGTGGTCTTTGTAACAGTGTTTACCAAAACACATCATTTGTTGCAAAGAAACCAGAAACAATGATGATCAGACAATATAGTTTTCATCATCAGAAAACAAAATTTGCTAATCGTACTCCGAACAAAAGTGTATATTTGTTTTTAATAGGTTACATTCACCAACAATACTTGTTTGTTACAGATCAGACATTCTGAATCTTGACTTTTAAAGTGCAAAAAGTGGTGAAATCCTTCATGCTGCAATGCATGCTGGGAGTCATGTATTCTATGGTGGTTCCCAGCATGCATTGTGGCACAAAGGATGTCACCATTGTTGAGATTCATATGCTGATTCTTCATGTCTGTGTGTGTCAAATATATTTCATAATATATTTAAAAAAATCAGAATATGATCTGTGGCAAGAAATTATTATTGGTGAATATAATATTTTAATAACAAATAACCACTTTTGGTCAGAAACAAGATTAGTAAACTACTCTGCTTTATGATGATGAAAACTACATCACCTGATCATTATTGTTTCTTTTTTTTTTTTTTTTTTTTTTTTTTTGCAACAAATTATGTGTTTGGTAAACACTGTTACAAAGACCATTTTGCATTTAAAATAAACATCTCAAACCTTTTTTTGTCCCACCAGCAAATAGAATAAAAGAAGCTAAAAGAAGACTGATGTCAAATTTGAGACACAATGACACCCACCGCTAAGTTCAGGTCATGTACTTCATGCTTTTCAGGTAAGGCCATAATTATTAAAACTAATAAAATCATTAATAAAAACAAAGAAAGAAAACCAGCATTATTATAACACAGAATGGTGTTGCAGTGTGTAACAGCAGGGCCTAATCATGCTAAAAGAATAATGGCAAAATAAAAAATAATGGCAAACGATTACTTTTTTTTTTTGAGTTTTTACTAATCTCTTTCCAGTCATTTCAGGATAAATATTTCTAGTTAATGTTTTCCCCTTTTATCAGTGAAATATTAGTATTTTTTATATTTTATTCCACCAATGAGCACTTTTTATCAGGACAGCGGCTCTCAAAGATTTTTGTCTCTAATGAATCTCAGTTCATGATTTTTAATGAACACGTGCAGAAGACATCAATCTAGTCTGCTCTTATAAATAAGAATTAGCTCTTGTTTTCTTCAACAACTCATTCCCACCTAACAGAATTTGTTATAAGAATGTTTTCTAAATATCAGTGTTGGTTTTATAAGGTATGATGTTCCTCAAACGTTCTTTCAACTAATTTTGATTTAAAATTGTAGGAACGTTGATTTATAACATCTAGGAACATAAAAAATGTCCAGTTTCCTTAATGTTAGTAGAATGTTTATTTAAAGGTTAGTATGATGTTCCTGAAACATTCTTTCAATCATTCAAACACCTGCTGTGAACAAACACTGAAAGAAAGAGAAATAAAAACACAAACTACAACTTTTCAGACACAGCCTTAGATGAACTGAAGATAAAGACATTTAGGGCCCTATTACACCGCGCAATGCGACGCAAGGCGCAGCGCAAGTGTGTTTGCTAGTTTGCGTCCGGCGCCGTTCACGTTTTCCCGTTCAGCGCCACGTCCTTAAATTAGTAAATGCATTTGCACCAGTTAGTGCGCCCATGGGCGTTGGTCTAAAAAGAGGTGTGTTCAGGCGCATTGCCGGCGCATTGCTATTTAAGGAGCTGAAAATAGGACGCGTCATAGACCAACTCAAACCTGGTCTAAAGTCTAAAGTCAATGGCGCAATATTTTTTTGTTAGAGCGCGTTGGTAGAAACCGCGCCTCTGGGCGCGTCCACAGTGCGCGTTGACTTTGCTTATTACACACAGGGATGCGCATCACACAAACATGCCAAATATTAAAAACAAAAGGATTACAGTGTAAAAGAATATTATTGTGGAGGCTACATAAATATAAAAATGTAACTTCGTTTAACTTCTAACTAAACGTTTAACTTTGCGCACGAGCAGATCGGTTTCTTTGCTTGAAAAGCGTTCAGCTTTTCCGCCAACAAATTCCGCCATGTAAATAGCAATCCGCCATGGCGCGAGTGCATCTCGCTCTTAAAGGGAATGGGAGATGACACTCTGATTGGTTTATTGAACGTTACGCCCATTACTCATTAAGAGAATAGGGACAACCCATTTCAAAAATGCGCCCCGGCGCACGGACCGTTTTTCTGTAGTTAAAATTGCGTTTAGATCGTTAAAATAGGGCCCTAAATCTCTGAAGATCTGATTAAACAACTCCACAAACAGCATTACCAGCTTCACTTATTACTAACCAGACTGACTTTATTTCTGTCACATGTCTACAGAAGCTCTTATTGAGAATTAACAGAGGTTTAACTGTTGATGTCTTATTGAAAATGTTTAGTTTGACAAAAACATCCATTTCAACAACTGAAAAACAGGACGGTTTGTTTTCTGGTAACTGTGTGTTTATTTAACTGACTGAGAAATCACTTCTGTGGTCCCAAATCAATTAATTTCATTTTGCAAACGTTCACGGAAAAGAAAGAACTCCTCAAAAGAATGATTATTCACAAATGAGAATCACTGACTGAGTCCATAGAAAAATGGGACACATACATAACTGCTAAAAATATTCACACAGAAAACATTTTTCAAGTCATCAGAGCACTTATGGTACACACTCAGAAAGCAAGAGAAAAGAGAGAAAAACAAAAAGACTGTTCAGGCATGTGTAAAACTTCAGTCGGTCAGTGCTTCATTGGTGTACTAATGGCAAAGCTTTAAGTTTAATTTGCTTCAAGAACAGTGTCGTTACCTTAATACAGAGAAATGTCATGTACTGTAATTCCACAACTTTAGTATGTTTGTCAGTCAATCAAGAACTCAACACCCCTGTGGTATAAATTTTACAAAATTCAGAATTCAAAGATTTGCCAATAGTTGTGTTATGTGATAATGGGTAAACAGATAATGTATTCACTTGTATTTTATTAATCACAGCAACAATGTCATCATTTATTCACCCCATCGGCGAGGCAGCATGGATGAACCTCTCACTATGGCGTAAGCAATTGTTTTTATTAATTTACTCACCTAATAAAAGTGTGATTTTTCACTATGTTTGTGTTGAGTCATTAGTCTTTGATTGGTGGAGAAAACCACAAGAGAAACATAGTCTCAGGCTATTTATGTAAGGGGAACAAGATGATGCTGCGTCATGGTGTTGACGCTGTGGGAACACTTCTGTGGGAGCCAGTGTCTGAAGCCTGGTCAACAAGGCTGTGTAACAGCACATACAATTGTTGAGCACAGACTGAGTTTTGAGTCAAACCTGAAGGACTCGAGACCCTGGGTTGAGTTTTGAGTTTAGATTGATGTTTTATTGAAAATGTTTGGTCACCATTTTGGTGATCAGTGTTTCCTTTAGTTGGGCAGTTTGACTCTTGGCTTTTTGTGTGAGTTTGTGGTCTTTACCAAAACATATACTTTGTTGCAAAGAAACAATCAAAGATGATCAGACAATATAGTTTTCAGCCTCACAAAGCAAAGTAGTTTATTAATCTTGTTTCATTGTCATTGATTCAGTGACATTACCATTGAGTTTTTGTTGAAATTTCAACATTTTTTAAACATTAATTGCGGGAGCAAAAGTGATACTGATTCAATGCAGTTAATGTTGACACATTAACATTGATTTAACATGATTCCAATCATTGCTTGCTATCTGGGTCAGCAGGCACTGTAGACTAATAAATAACAAATTGAAATCATCACGTTGATGCTGTTAATTCTCTATTACAGATCATGTCCTGATGCGACACTACTGAATCCAGGTCCTCCAGTGCTTTACCAACTAAAAACTGAAAGAAAATATATTCAGGGGACTAACAGAAAGGTCAGAAGATGGACATATGGACAAAAAGACAGAATCAAGCAAGGCAAAGTCATACTGATGGTGGGAGAAACCGGTTCTGGGAAAACAACCATCATCAACACCATGATCAACTACTTCTTGGGAGTGAAGTTTGACAATCAAGAATGGTATGAAATCACAGATGAAGAAGAAGAAGAAGATGTAGATGAAACACAATCCCAGACATCTGAGATTACTGTTTATGAGGTGTTTGTTGAAGAGAAACCAACATCTCTGACCATCATTGACACTCCAGGTTATGGAAACACTGAAGGATATGATAAAGATGAGAGATTTCTGAATGTCTGATCAGATTATTTTCAGATAAGGATGGATTCATTATATTGATGCAGTGTGTTTTGTGATGACAGCGTCTCAGAATCGACTCTCTGGAAAAGAGCTTTACATGTTTCACTCAATTCTGTCTCTGTTTGGTAGAGATATAGAGAACAACATAGTGTTTCTACTCACACATTCAGATGGACAATGTCCAACCCATGCACTCAAAGTCATCAAGAAAGCACAGATTCCCTGCAGAAGAGATGGAAAAAAACAACCTGTTCACTTGTTATTCAACAACCAACAGAAAGAAAAAAGAAACAAACAATATGATCAAATACTCAGATCATCATGGGAAATGGGAGACGAAAGCATGAAAGAGTTCTTCACATTCCTGGAAGAAAATAACAGAAAAAGTGTTGTGATGACATTAGATGTTCTGAAAGAGAGAAAACGACTCGAGGCCTGTGTCTGCAATCTGAAGGAACAAATTTCTGAGAAGGAATCAAAAAATCGAGAACTGACTCAGATTCAGGAAGCTATCAAAGATTACAGAGAGAAGATTCAAAAATGTGAAAACTTTCAGTTTACAGTCAAATCAGCTGTCAAAGAAAAAGTTTCTACTGTGAATGAATGGTGGTGGAAGAGAAGTGTAAACTGCTGCTCCGATTGTGAGGAAAACTGTCATGAGAACTGCTGGATGGAGGATGAAGATCCTTTAAAGTGCTCAGTCATAAAAAACAATCAATGCACTGTGTGTACAGGGAAGTGTCATTACAGCAAACATGTCAGAGAGAACAAGAAATATGTGACAAAGCCAAAAACATTAACTATGACATTTGCTGACCTCGAACAGGGGTATGAATTCATTGCTGAAAAGCCTAAAATCAACTTTGATAAAAAAATGTTTGAAAGCATTACAATGGAACATGAAAGAAACGTGAATGAATTGGAGAATAAAACAAAAATGGAAGAAAAACTGAACAGCGATCTGGAGAAGATTAAAAATGAAAAGTCTAAGCTGGTGCATGAAGCTTATATGACCATCATGAATCTGTCTGAGATTGCACTTAAATCAGACAGCGCTTTCACTCTTCAGCATCTGGATTTCTTGATCCCCATACTGAAGGAGGAGGGAAAAGATGAATGGATGAAGAACCTGGAGGATCTGAGGAAAGCTGGAGAAGAGAAGAAAAATAAGGGAGCTTTACGTCATGTGATGGATTACACTGGGAAAAAACTGAAGCGATCTGACAACAGTACAACTGGTAAATATGAATAAACTTACCATTATGATATCACTGAACACTGAAAAATGAATTTGGCATAATGAGGAATCCACTTTAGCAATCATAAGAATGCATTACACTTAAACTGACAAATTATAACTTTTATAGACAACTATATATTGTTTACATATGTAGAAATTAGACTTTTCATAATGTGATTTGATTTACTTTCTTGATACGCTTGAACATATCCATGTAAAAAGCACATAAAAACCACACAATTTTTATTTGGAAAATAACCTTGTTAATTCTGTGTTTAGTTTATGGTAACATTTTGGGATACTCTCATGCAAAGAGATAATGTATTCATTTGCGTTATGTACTTGCAGCTACAATGGCATCGTCCACTCATCACCGCCGGCGCAAAAGCTTGGATGAACCTCCTGAAATAATGTGAGAAAACGTCATGCAGAAAATAGCAATGATTGGGTGTTTAAACAAAAATGACATGAACTAATATTAAAATATCTGCTGAAATTATTTAGCATACTAAAGCACCATAAATTATCAACATCATCTGTATGTTTAATTGTACCAGATTTACTATTATAAACTCTTCATATTTGTTTTCTCTAGAGCCGGAGTCATTTGTCTCAGAGAGGAATTTATTGATCTCTATGAGAGAGATTACCCTCAACTCCAGCAGTGCACAGAGAGATTGCGTGGTGCTATCAAGACATTTAAAAAAGGTTACAGAGTTTCTACTGAAGGATCCAAAATTGCAGGAGTGGTGGGAATACTTGGAGGTGCTGCTGTGGTTGCAGGATTATTTGCTCTGTATACGCTGGGGTCTTATCTTCTTGTTGCTGCTGTTGCTACTCTTTTTGTTGTCGTAGGAGCAGGGAATTTCATAGCCTCTGGATTTCAAAGTGTAACCTGCAGCTCTGAAAAAAAGCAGCAAATTACACAATTAAGACAAGAAGTTAAAGCTGGAATTGAGGAATTTCAGGATAAAATCACCCCCATGTCTGACAAGATGAAAGACATTATTGATCGTACTAAGAAAATATTGAAAGAGCAAGATGTCATACGGATGGAAGACATTGCTGAATTGACTGTGCAGATGTCTGAAATGATATGTTCGACTGCAGTAACAACAGATTTTGGCAGATTTAGCCTTGTGTTTGACATGATCTCAGTTTGTAAAAATATCAGGGAAGTCAATGATATAAACAAACTCGCAGCCATACTGAAATAGATGAAAGTGAGATGACATCAAAGGTTGGGAAATTCATTGTTGAAATGAGGAATTTGATTCATCAGCTACAGAACATCATTGATAAACTTGAAAAAACAAAGACAAAATAGTCATTTATTAGGATTCAATTTACAACCTGACAAGACGCAACCTGTTACTCAATCCAACTGACAGAAGACAACAGCCTGAATAGTGACCAACATCTTTTTTAATTAAATCATGATCATTATCAGAAGTTTAAGGACATATGTCATTTGTGATCTTTGGAGGGATTTTTCATTAAAGAAAAATATATATTTGACATGCAAAAGTGTAATTACAGTGCTTTTACAAAAGTTGTTTTGTGAATGCATTATGCACTCCTCACTTCTTTCACAGATCATGTTATCAAGTAAAAATGTATTTTAAAATGTAAAAACAAAATGTATGTGATTACAGTGTAAATAATGTGGGAAATAAGATTGCTAACACTATATTTTATAGTGTCCAACTCTCACTTTTAACTAGTTGCTTATTGTATTGGCTGTTTATTAGTACATGGTGGGGAAGAAAGAAAAAAAAAACATAAAACATTCACTCAACTTAACATTTTGAGTTAGAATATTAAGTATGTTCAACTTGACATTTAATGTTGTATGAAATCATAAAGTTTAGTTGGATTAACCCTCAGGGGTCTGAGGCTGATTTGGGGCTTGGAGAAGTTTTGACATGCCCTGACATTTGTGCTTTTTTCAGTTGTTCATAAACATATAAATGACAAAAGTGTCATTACACTGTATTCAGCACAAACTAGGCTACAATAATATGTGAGGAACATGTATGTACATGTTTGTATTTTTGAAGGAATAATGTTTATGCGTGGTTATTGAAAAAACAAAAAACTTGAGTCACTGAAATAAGGCCAAAAAAAGTATATTAAATCTGTGTTCACAAGACTTCTGGTTATTGGAGGTTGTAGACTAGAGTTTTTGCTTTAGAATTATGTAAAAATTATGCTGACTACTCTTTCATTAAAACAATAGAGAGATTTAAATTTTAAGACACTTTTTGTCAAGAAACACAGTATGCGTGGAGGCGTGATCTGCATGAATAATGGGTGATTCTCACCTGAGAAGACAAAAGATTGCATAATAACCTGAAATGACTTGCATATTAATGAGGCCCTTTCAGTCAGGTAGGCTGTGAAAAAAACCCTCTGTAATAATGTCTCAGCTCATCATAAACAGCAATACTGTGAAATATTATACAATTTAAAATAATTGTATTCTATTATATTCTTTAAAATATAATTATTTCTGTGATGCAAAGTGTCTGAACAATTATGTTACCTCTATGGCATTTCATATAGGTTTAGCTTAAAAGCATGCACATTTGGAGAAATTGATGGATTCTTATATATTTATGTCAATTTTCTATACTGAGAAGTAATATTATTGTCATCAATATGAGTGCTGGACTGTGTTTTAAATTCATACTTGCAGCCGGAGGGCGCTCTCTGTGCACATTTAGTCCACAAATTATTCTAAAGAAGAAGAGGACATTTCAGGAATGGTGTTTTTAATTCATACTTGCAGCCGGAGGGCGCTCTCTGTACACCTTTAGGCCACAAATTCATATAAAGAAGAAAAGGAACTAGGAACTAACGGCATGTCTACTAGAGATCGCTAACCATGGCTTTACCATCCAAATAAACACTTTTCAAGACAATAAATACACGATTGAGACGATGATGCATGTATTGCCTCTGAATTTGCCTCTGAATAGCGCTTGCTCCGTGGGCGTGGCCGCATTAGCGGGTAATGAGCTGAATCACAGACTTCTGACATGGCTCTCTTTTCATACAGATTACATAAACACAGAATATTTGTTTTTGATTTGACTTACACGATTTAAAACCTGACATTTCAACGTTTCTTTAGACGTAAGTGTCATTTTTTTGTCATTAGTATTCATAAGTTACAGTTCATTTTCTGAGAACTATCAGATTGGAGTTCGTTCAGAGTTCGTTTTATCCCGTTTTAACGTGGCCGTCTTCACCGCTCAAGCCTATCGTGTATGTGGGGCTTAAGTTTGCCGTTGTCGCTGCTCAAGCCTATCGTGTATGTGTGGCCTAACGTGGCCATTGTCGCCGTTCAAGCCCATCGTGTATGTGTGGCTTAGGTTTGCCGTTGTCGCCGCACAAGCCCATCGTGTGCGTGTGGCCTAATGTGGCTGTCGGCGCCGCCCAAGGTTATCGTGTATGTGTGGCCTAACGAGACTGTTGTTGCTATTCAAGCCCATCGTGTACGTGTGGCCAAGTTTTGCCGTTGGCGCCGCCCAAGGTTTTCGTGTATGTGTGGCCCCGTGTCGCTGTTCAAGCCCATCGTGTATGTGTGGCCTAACGTGGCCGTTGTCGCCGTTCATGTATGTGTGCCTAACAAGCCCGTCCTAGGGCCGTTGTCGCGTTCAAGCCGTCGTGTATGTGTGGCCTAACGTGGCCGTTGTCGCCGTTCCTAACGTGGCCAAGCGTCGTGTATGTGTGGCCTAATGTGGCCGTTGTCGCCGTTCAAGCCCGTGTATGTGTGGCCTAACGTGGCCGTTGTCGCCGCTCAAGCTCGTCGTGTATGTGTGGCCTAACGTGGCCATTGTCGCCGTTCAAGCCCATCGTGTATGTGTGGCCTAACGTGGCCGTTGTCGCCGTTCAAGCTCATCGTGTATGTGTGGCCTAACGTGGCTGTTGTCGCCGTTCAAGCCCATCGTGTACGTGTGGCCTAACGTGGCCATTGTCGCCATTCAAGCTCATCGTGTACGTGTGGCCTAACAAGGTCAAGGTCAAGGTCAAGTTTATTTATATAGCCCTTTAAAACAGCATAAATGCTGACCAAAGTGCTGCACAATATACCAAACAAAACATCCTCATACAATACAATTTAAACACTAATAATAAAATATCAAAAGAAACCAAACAAAAGTAATAAAATTAAGACAGGAACATCATGCAATATAAAACAATATTTAGGACTAAAAAAAATAATATCAAATTACACATATGCCTGAGAAAAAAAGTATGTTTTGAGAGAAGATTTAAATGTAGAAAGAGTAGGGGAAAGTCTAATAGACACAGGTAGGGAATTCCAGAGCTTAGGACCATGAACTGAGAAAGCTCTGTCACCTTTGGATTTAAGTCGGGATTTTGGAACACTTAATATCATCTGGGTGGAAGATCTGAGCGTTCTCACTGGGGAAATACGAATGGATAAGTTCTGAATATAAGAAGGGGCAAGACCATGAATTGATTTAAATACAATACTAAAACCTTAAAATCAACTCTGAAACGAACGGGTAGCCAATGAAGTGATGACACAGGTGTAATGTTCTCTCTTTTTGTCCCTGTTAAAAAACGAGCCACAGCATTCTGTACCAGTTGTAATCGCGAAAGCGAGGATGATTATTCCAGCATATAGAGCATTACAATAATCCAGCCTGGTTGAAATAAACGCATGAATAACAGTCTCCAAATCACTAAAGCTCAGAATGTTTTTCAACTTGCGAAGTCCCCTAAGCTGCAGAAAATGGCTCTAACTACAGAGTTGATTTGTTTATCAAATTTTAACTCAGGGTCAAGGGTAACTCCCAGATTTTTAACTTTATCACGAATGTTATCTTGAGGGGGCCTAGGGTAGAACTTATGTTATTTAAAAGGTGTGAAGGACCAAACAACATAACATCAGTCTCTTCTGATTTAATTGAAGGAAATATTGTCCATCCATACCTTAATGTCTCTAAACAGCTAGCAGAGAGGAAACTGAATCAGTACCTGATTTTAATGGAAAATAGAGCTGAGTGTCATCGGCATAAATGTGATATGAAACCTTATGGGACTCAAAAATGAAACGAAGAGGGAGTAGGTATAAGGAAAATAAGATTGGACCAAGAATTGAGCCCTGGGGCACCCACAAGTGACAGGAACTGAGCTTGATGAAAATTCTCCAATTTCCACCAAAAAATTCCTGTTTGTGAGATATGATGCAAACCAATCTAGTGCACCATCACGAATGCCAACTTCAAGGTCTAATCTCTTAACAGGATACGATGATCCACAGTATCAAAAGCCGCACTTAAGTCCAATAATAGAAGAATAGTACAGTTGCCAGAGTCTGCAGATAGTAAGAGGTCATTTACTACCCTCAAAAGTGCAGATTCAGTACTGTGTTTAGCTCTGAAGCCAGACTGAAAAGGATCCAGAATGTTGTTAGAGATTAAGTAGGGGGGAATTGATTTAGTACACACTTTTTCCAGAACTTTGCAAAAATGGAAGTTTCGAAATGGGCCTAGAGTTATTAAAATCAGAAGGATCGAGATTAGCTTTTTTGAGTAAAGATGGACCACAGCCTGTTTAAGGCAACATGGTACCGTACCCGTTTGTAAAGAGCTATTGATAATAGAAAGAAGACTTGGCAACACAGAGGACAGAACATTCATTAGTACTTTGTGGGAATGGCATTAAAAGAGCAAGTGGTTGGATTCATGCTAGAGATAATGCTCAACAGCTCAGAATGTGAAATAGTCTGAAAATTAGAAAAAGCAGAGGGGCAAATATTTGCATATTGATAATTCTGAGTTAAATTACTAAAGATCTGTGCCCTAATTTCAGTAACTTTGTTATAAAGAAGTTGCAAAACTTCTCACATAAGTCTAGGCTAGGTTCTGGACCGGCGGTCTAGAATTTAAACTGAATTTAATGTAGAAAACAGTATCTTGGGGCAATGGGAAATATTTGAGATTATGTTTGAGAAGTATTTTGCCCTTTCTAAGGAAACTGCTTCTTGGAAGTTGGACAAGTTACTCTGTAAGATTTGATATGAGACTTGTAATTTGTCCTTTTTCCATTGTCTTTCTGCTCTTCTACATTTTTTCCTTAAAATTTTGATGTCGCTATTAAACCATGGTTGATTATTTGATTTCAGTTTTTGGGTTGTATAAGGGCAATTATGCTTAAAATTTCTGAGATGAAGAATTAAAATAATTGCCACTAACGTGGCCGTTGTCGCCGTTCAAGCTCATCTTGTATGTGTGGCCTAACGTGGCCGTTGTCACCGTTCAAGCTCATCATGTATGTGTGGCCTAACGTGGCCTTTGTCGCCGTTCAAGCCCATCGTGTACGTGTGGCCTAACGTGGCCGTTGTCGCCATTCAAGCTCATCTTGTACGTGTGGCCTAACGTGGCCTTTCGCCGTTCAAGCTCATCGTGTACGTGTGGCCTAACGTGGCCGTTGTCGCCGTTCAAGGCATTTGTAGTGTGGCCTAACGTGGCCGTTTTTCGCCGTTCAAGGGTATAGTGTCTATGTGTTGCCGCTCAAAGCTATCTTGTACGTGTGGCTAACGTGGCCGTTGTCGCGTCAAGCTCATCGGTCGTGTGGGCCTAACGTGGCGTTGTCGCGTTCAAGGCTATTGTGTATGTGTGGCCTAACGTGGCTGTCGTCTTGTAGTCTTACCCTCTTGGTCTTTTCTTTTTCTTGCCTTCCTCTCATCTAGTCTGTTGTTTCGCCATTTTCTCACACCATGGTGAAGTCACTTTCTTGCACTGACGAGCACTGTAGTTTTTTCATGTTTAATTAATTTTTATCTCTGTTTCAGGAACTGCAAGATCCACACTGGTGGGTATATATTTCCCCTCACAGTTTTTGGGGGTTCGGGCTAGGCTCCGTCCGGTGGGATAATTCTCCACCATTTTTTGGGGGTCGGCTATGCCCCTGCCTTCATCTTCAGGCAGGAAATGCAGAGTCCGCAACCCTTAAGGATCTGAGCTACGGACGGGGCCTACGCCAAAGAACTTTCTTACAACATTTTGCTTGCTGATTGTTAATAAATATGGTTGTCATGTTATCTTACCTCCCCGAGTCTTTCTGGTAGATCTTCTGTAGACGTGTGACAGAAATAAAGTCAGTCTGGTTAGTAATAAGTGAAGCTGGTAATGTGTTGTGGAGTTGTTGATCAGATCTGTGATTTTACCAAATGCTCAATCATCAGTTATTTGATCATTAATTATCTCATTAACTTCAACAGTGTTTCAGTGTTTCTTTTAACATTGTGTAGATTGGACTCATATAAACACAGATCAATGTTCACTGAGGACTTTGCTGTGTGTGTTGTACATTTCAGCATCAGTCGAAACAGAGTTGCTGTAAATGTTTTATTGATTTATATTTTATTTTATTTTACATACACAATGAAACAAAAGATGTGTATTTTATGTCAGTCTAAGGGCAGCACAAGGTCTCAGAGGGAAACACTGTCTCCTCACAACAAGAAGGTTCTGGTTCGAGTCTCAGTGAGTCAGAAAGTCTTTCTTCATCTGGGTGTTCTCACAATCCAAAGATGTGTGAATTACAGTTGCTAAGTTGTCTAAAGGTGTGAACAGGTGTTTTACTGCCTATGGATGGATCCGTGGCTGTAAACTTGCTTAGTGGGAGAAGTGGAGAGGCCTGGATCAGTGTTTCCTGAAATTTAGGCAAGATAAGCTTACACACTAATCCTCATGTTTTAACTGTTTACTAGGTATATAACAGTAGCAAGGCTTAGAAAAAAAAAAAAAAACACATTTTAGTGCACCAACACCTCCAACGAGAGAAAAACGCCTGTGATGAACCGTTGAGAGGAGAAACAATCACAGACAGTGATGGCATGCTTCCACAGTTACTACTGCCTAATTCATTTAACAGCATCGCCCTGCAGTGGTCAGTGGTTCTCAAGTGCATGAAGACAGGGGGCATGGAGCACCCTAGTCCTGCTCCTGGAGGGCCACTGTCCTGCAGAGTTTGGCACTTATTAAACACACCTGAACCTAATCAAGGCTATTCAAGGTCTTACTAGGCATACTTAAAACTTATAGGCAGATCCCCTGCAGGTGAACAAAGCTTGAAGCTCATCCTTGTTCATTATAAGGCATTGAGGGAAACAGGATTCAGTATTCTCAAGTAAAAGGTGTTCAGTGTCAGATAAAGCTATACGCAACTTTGAGAAACTATGTAATAAAATGTAATGTAATAAAACCTGGAGAGACTCTTGAACCTCAGAGTGAGAAAACTTTATTGATAAAGACAAGTAAATGCATACGACAAATGGACAGCACTAGTAAAGTGCGATCTTTGTGTTTTATCTGAGGAAAATACAAACAATAAAGCCTTTCAAACTTGATCTGAACATCATTAGCCTGATAGAATGATAACAACACTCAAAAGACAAACAAGATCTTTTACATGTGTTTTAAAGCTCCCAATCAAATGTGAAAGATTAGATTTTTCTAAAATCATCTTCTACGGTGGTTATGAGACAACAATAAATTAATCAGCAGTCACTTCTGCTAAGTTCAGATTGACTCCATGCATTTCATGCAACATTTCAGTCATTTCTGAAAAAGAGTAATATATGAAGCCATTCATAATAAATTAATAAATATCACATTTATACAGTATAATCAGTTTGTGATTATTGATATCATTGATGAGGTACCTGATGTGTGAATATGAGCTTGATCTCGATCAGCTCTTCTGGATCTGATGTCATAAACCAGAATAATGACAGTAGCCACGCCCACCAGAGCAGAGAGGACCAATCGGACCACAGTTTCAGTAGGACCACAACAGTGGACAGAGTCTGAGGAATAAAAACATCAAACTGAGATCAGGGGCCCGTTTCAATAAGGAGGTTCAACCAACTCTGAGTTAAAACTTGAATACTGAGTTGACTTACTCTGAGATGGGAAACTCTGAGTTTTCTGTTTCAGAACAGCTGAATTGAGTTAGTTCAGTCGACTCTGAGTAGGTTGACTCGGAGTTAAGCGTGTGCACCACGACTATGAAAAGCCATCATCAATGGAGCGCTGATATTACGATTCACCATGGCAACAGCACATGACAAAATGACATCCGCATACTTCTGAGTCAGTGCAAGTTTAATTCTTATCACTGTTATAATATCAAAGGTGAAAGGTATTGGTAAAATGGTAAGTTATTGAACTAATATTTATTTTCATGGTATCCCATATGCAAAAAAAGAAGAAGAAAAAAATAATGCAGGATGCAATAATAAGAGTGTAAATGATTTTATCGTTATTAAACACTCGTTAGGCAATTTACTTCCACTTTTAGAAAATTTTCTTCATTTTTATTAAAAATAAGCCTTTCTTATGTGATATGTGATGGGAAAAGGAAGAATAGTGAGCTCGGAAATAGGCGGATTCGAATCCAGTCAATCACATCACAAGTTAATTCTCCGCTCCCAACACACCACTGCCTACACCACTGGAGCCACTAGAACGTGTGTCAATTTTAACATGGTGTGACATTGGTGGGCGGAGCTACTGTAAATTTGCACTTAGTAATACCCAGGTGAAAAAAAAAGTATACTTGAGTGCATTAAAAAAATACTTAAATACAAACAAGTACATTTGTAGTACATTCTTTATTTTGGTGCTAAATAAAAGTGTCAAAGTTATACACTATAAATACACTAATTCAATGTATATTTGTACTTCAGTAGTACTTCACTGCACTTGGAAAAGTATACTAAATACCACTACTACTTAAATGGATTTTTAGTGCAATGAAAAAGTATACTACCACAAAAATATACATTATACATGTATATTTGTGTATATTGATGTATATTTATGCATGTATATTTAAAGGTGTATGAAAGATGGGTTCAAGTGTACTACAAGTGGTAACTAAATACATTTTTTTAATACAGAGATAGTATGTTAAAATCACATTTTAGTTCAAATTCATGGTGTCTCAAAATAGCACAGTTGAGTACACTTAGATATTCTTAAGATTACCTTAAGAAGTACTGAAGTATAGCTTTTAGTATATTAAGTACAAAATAAGTGCATGAAAATAGATCACTTTAAGTACATTATGGAAGTGTATAAGTGTACTAGAATAAAGTGTATTTTACGGCACTTTTTTTCACCTAAGTAGACACTCCGACACTTTCCGTTTGCATTAAGATTATTTTTTATTACCACACTGGCAGATATTGATAATTTTACTTAAGTAAAATGCACTTAATTTAGATCCCCCAGGAAACAAGACTAAATATCTTATATAATTTTCTTATATAGAATATCCATCTTGATTTAAGAATTTTTAGATATTTGTACTTGAAATAGGACGAAAAATACTCAGTACAAAAAGCATTTTTGCAGCGTGAATGAATGAGTGAACTATTTAAACATCACTTGCACTTTAAAAAGGGGGAGGAGACCGAAGGAAACTGGGTTTACCGAAGAAAACCTGCTCCTGACCAGGTTAGGTTCACAGAGTAAGTTACCATGGTAACTGACTCTGAGTATAAGTTACCTCTCTTTCAGAAACGGACTTGACTTAAGAAAACCCAGAGTTTCCCTCATTTCAGGGTTAACATACTCAGAGTTTTCACTTAACCTCCTTTCTGAAACGGGCCCCTGATCAGTCAATAAACACTAATATCAGCGCTGACATCAACTAATATCAGCACTGCCGTACCTGAACACATGTGTGACAGAGGTGAGTGATGTCCAGATGTTGAGTCTGGTGGCTGATGGGATTGTTCAGCACACAGCTGTAGGTGTTTTTATCCTGATATTCCACCTCCAGAGGTAGAGAGAGACTGATGCTGAGATCAGACACACTGATGCTGGACAATAAACTGTTTCCTTTGTACCAGGAGAGAGTCACATGACCCACATTCACAGCTGAACACACCAATGAACAATTCTGACTTGATGAAGAACAGTCTCTGCTGATGACAGGAACAGGCTGATAAGCTGAAAACAAAACAAAACAAAACAAGAAAATGCACAGTTTAGCTCCAAGCCTAATCAAACACACCTGAACAACCTAATCAAGATCTTCTGGTCCTACTAGAATACTACGGCTTTAAGCAGATTTTGAGAGCAAGAAAACAAACTGAACAAAAAAAGGAGAGCACAAAATACACTCACTTGTACACATCCTAGGACAGATTATTGTGACTCACCATAGACAGTAACACTGAATCTGTACGTGGTCTCTGTCATGCCCCTGATGTTTGCTTCATAAACTCCAGAGTCTGTGGTTCTGATGTTTGTGATGGTCAGAGATCCAGTCTGATGATCCAGCTTCAGTCTCTCTCTGAATCTCCCATCAGATGTGGAGAAGATTCCAGTTTCTTTATCATGTACAGCTATAAGAGTCTCTGAATGTCCAAATGTCCACATTATCAGCTCATGCGTCTGTGGTTCAGTATCAGTCTGCAGAGTGACTGAATCTCGCTCCATCACTGACACTGACTTCACTGCATCTGTATCACCAGACACACCTGAAGAACAAACACAAGTTAAAAAACAAATCATTGTTTTTTTTTATTATTTTAATAAAAAATGTTTTTGTTTTATTTCATTAAAAATTGAAAAACAAGAATTTGTCTTGATTTTTCATTTTTACTGTACATTCAGGGCTAGTAAATGGACAAACAGCTTGAATATACACATGCATTCTTGCTTATTAATCACCTTTTGCCTCTGTTGTTAGTAATTCTGTATGAGATTTTTATTTCCAACTTGTGGTTTATTTTACCAGGCAATATAGTGAATTTTGAACCTTAAATGAGTAAAATTAAGGGTCAAGCTTTTAAACCAACCCAGCTGAGTCAAAACAACCCAGTGCTGGGTTTGTCCGTTCTTTGACAAAATGACCCAAATTGGGTTATTTTTAAGTCAGGATTTTTTTTTTTTTTTTTTTTTTTTTTTCAGTATGAGTGTATATGGCATTTAGGTATTAACATGTACCTTTACTAATATGCACTATTTAGGGGTAAATATGGTACAAAGGTGCACCTTTTTAAAGGGTACCACTACTGCCTCAGTAACAGTTTTTGTACCTTTTTTCTGAGAAAGTGAAAAGGTTGTTCTGACACCTTTCTATCACAGGCAGCATTAAGTTTTTCCTGCTTCCAACTCAAGAAATTCAAGAACTGACTGTTCACATGCTGCATAATACAGGTGCTGGTTATATAATTAGAATATCATCAAAAAGTTGATTTATTTCACTAATTCCATTCAAAAAGTGAAACTTGTATATTATATTCATTCATTACATACAGATATATTTCAAATGTTCATTTCTTTTAATTTTGATGATTATAACTGACAACTAAGGAAAATCCCAAATTCAGTATCTCAGAAAATTAGAATATTGTGAAAAGGTTCAATATTGAAGACACCTGGTGCCACACTCTAATCAGCTAATTAACTCAAAACACCTGCAAAGGCCTTTAAATGGTCTCTCAGTCTAGTTCTGTAGGCTACACAATCATGGGGAAGACTGCTGACTTGACAGTTGTCCAAAATATGACCATTGACACCTTGCACAAGGAGGGCAAGACACAAAAGATCATTGCAAAAGAGGCTGGCTGTTCACAGAGATCTGTGTCCAAGCACATTAATAGAGAGGCGAAGGGAAGGAAAAGATGTGGTAGAAAAAAGTGTACAAGCTTCAAGACCACTACGCACAGACGTATGCAAGACATGGTTTCAGCTGTCACATTCCTTGTGTCGAGCCACTCTTGAACAACAGACAGCGTCAGTCTAAAGACAAAAAGGACTGGACTGCTGCTGAGTGGTCCAAAGTTATGTTCTCTGATGAAAGTACATTTTGCATTTCCTTTGGAAATCAGGGTCCCAGAGTCTGGAGGAAGAGAGGAGAGGCACACAATCCACGTTGCTTGAGGTCCAGTGTAAAGTTTCCACAGTCAGTGATGGTTTGGGGTGCCATGTCATCTGCTGGTGTTGGTCCACTGTGTTTTCTGAGGTCCAAGGTCAACGCAGCTGTATACCAGGAAGTTTTAGAGCACTTCATGCTTCCTGCTGCTGACCAACTTTATGGAGATGCAGATTTCATTTTCCAACAGGACTTGGCACCTGCACACAGTGCCAAAGCTACCAGTACCTGGTTTAAGGACCATTGTATCCCTGTTCTTAATTGGCCAGCAAACTCGCCTGACCTTAACCCCATAGAAAATCCATGGGGTATTGTGAAGAGGAAGATGCGATATGCCAGACCCAACAATGCAGAAGAGCTGAAGGCCACTATCAGAGCAACCTGGGCTCTCATAACACCTGAGCAGTGCCACAGACTGATCGACTCTATGCCACGCCGCATTGCTGCAGTAATTCAGGCAAAAGGAGCCCCAACTAAGTATTGAGTGCTGTACATGCTCATACTTTTCATATTCATACTTTTCAGTTTGCAAAGATTTCTAAAAATCCTTTCTTTGTATTGGTCTTAAGTAATATTCTAATTTTCTGAGATAATGAATTTGGGATTTTCCTTAGTTGTCAGTTATAATCATCAAAATTAAAAGAAATAAACATTAGAAATATATTAGTCTGTGTGTAATGAATGAATATAATATACAAGTTTCACGTTTTGAATGGAATTAGTGAAATAAATCAACTTTTTGATGATATTCTAATTATATGACCAGCACCTGTATATCCCAGCCATTGACTGTAACAATATAATCAATGTTATTCACTTCACCGGTCAGTGGTTTTAATATTGTGGCTGATCTGTATCAATGACTAAGTGGTTTGATTATTTTATAAGTAATTCTTAAATAATTATTTGTATAAAAATATTTGAAGAAAATTATTATGAAGCTGGCAGCACAAATGACTGTTATTGTGACTCACCAATGACAGCAACACTGTATATGTATGTGGTCACTTTCATGCCTTTGATGGTCATTCGATAACGCCCAGAGTCTGTGGTTCTGATGTTTGTGATGGTCAGAGATCCGGTCTGATGATCCATTTTCAGCCTGTCTCTGAATCTCCCATCAGGACCATCAGATGTTGATTGATTTGAGCTATAAGAGTCTCTGGACGTCCAAATGTCCATGTTATCAGATGATCGGTCTGTAGTTCTGTATCAGTCTGTAGAGTGACTGAATCTCCCTCCATCACTAACACCGACTTCGCTGAATCAGTGCCAAACACACCTGAAGAACAAACACAATAAGATTCTTAAATAAAAATGTAATGATGGTTTAATAAAGCAAACAGTTTGACATTTATTTTTGAAATCAATATCCAATCCTAATAATAATTGAATCGTTTTTGATGATTTCGAATGAAACATTTACTGATGGAGGAAGTTGATTTGAGCTCCACACAACATCAAACACAGAAAACATTTTTACTTTTTTACTAGACGAGAATCACGTCAGACTGAAACTAATGCTGCTGCTGTTTGAGCTTCAGTGTTTTTATAGAAACAACATTTAGAAAAACAAACAGCGAATCTGATGCAGAAAGAACTGAAATCATAAAAACACATTTAAACTCACCAACCGGACGCCACAAACACAAACAGAACAAAAATCTTTGAAACATCACAAATATGAAAGGACACACTCTTCAGAACTGGTTCAGTAATAAAATAACAGATGCGCTGATGTGAAGCTGCTCTGTAGTAAAGTGAAGTGAAACTGTACAATCTGTTAAAATAACCACACATCTTCAAGTGGTACAGCATGTGACTGTCTATGATTTGTAACATTCCAAGAATGTAAAAATGTCCAGTTTCTTAATGCTAATAAAACATCATTTAAAGATTAGTATGGCATTCCTGAAACACTCAAACACCTGCTGTTAACAAGCAGAATCACTGAAGGAAAGAGAAACAACAAGAACAAACTAGAACTGACTTCCAGCCACAGCCTTAGATGAACTATCAACTGAGGATAAAAGAAGACATTAAATCTCTGAAGATCTGATTAAACAACTCCACAAACAGCATTACCAGCTTCACTTATTACTAACCAGACTGACTTTTATTTCTGTCACATGTCTACAGAAGTTCTTGTGAATGAACAGATATTGATGATTTAAGTTAAATTACTATTATGGAGATCAGTGTTTGCCTTTATTGAGCTCTTGGTCTTTGACTTTTATTAATTTATTTATCTTCCAGCAAAATGTCTGTGAGTTTAGATGACACTGCAGTTAATAACTTAATGCTCACTATATGGTTTCATATTTTTCAGTATATCTGATTGTCAGGAGAATCACATGAACAGTAGCACAATATTCCAATGAATAAAAAACAAACCAGACTTCTAATCAGTCATTAGATATTAATTACTCACCCTCATGTCGTTCCACACCTGTAAGACCTTCATTCATCTTCAGAACACAAATTATGACATTTTTGATGAAATCCGATGGCTCAGTGAGGCCTGCATTGACAGCAAGATAATTAACACTTTCAAGGCCCAGAAAGCTACTAAAGACATATTTAAAACAGTTCATGTGAGTACAATGGGTCAACCTTAAAGGTGCCCTAGATTCAAAATTTGAATTTACCTCGGCATAGTTGAATAACAAGAGTTCAGTACATGGAAAAGCCATACATTGAGTTTCAAACTCCATTGCTTTCTCTTTCTTATGTAAATCTCATTTGTTTAAAAGACTTCCGGAAAACATGCGGATCTCAACATAACACCGACTGTTACGTAACAGTTGGGGTGTACGCCCCAATATTTGCATATGCCAGCCCATGTTCCCAACATTATGAAAGGCATTAGACAAGGGCAGCCAGTATTAACGTCTGGATCTGCACAGGTGAATCAACAGACTAGGTAAGCAAGCAAGAACAATAGTGAAAAATGGCAGATGGAGCAATAATAACTGACATGATCCATGATAGCATGATATTTTTAGTGATATTTGTAAATTGTCTATCTAAATGTTTCGTTAGCATGTTGCTAATGTACTGTTAAATGAGGTTAAAGTTACCATCGTTTCTTACTGAATTCAAGGAGACAAGAGTCGTCGCTATTTTCATTTTTAGACACGTGCAGTCTGTATAATGCATAAACACAACTTCATTCTTTATAAATCTCTCCAACAGTGTAGCATTAGCCGTTAGCCACGGAGCACAGCCTCAAACTCATAGAGAATCAAATATAAACATCCAAATAAATACTTTACTCACATAATTCGAAGCATGCATACAGCATGCATGACGAACATCTTGTAAAGATCCATTTGAGGGTTATATTAGCTGTGTGAACTTTGTAAATGTGCTGTAATATAATCGAGAGCTCGTGTGGCAGGGAGCACGCGAATTAAAGGGGCGGCGCGCTGAAAAAATCAGTGCATAGTTAATGATGCCCCAAAATAGGCAGTTAAAAAAATTAATTTAAAAAAATATATGGGGTATTTTGAGCTGAAACTTCACAGACACATTCAGGGGACACCTTAGACTTATATTACATCTTGTGAAAAAGCATTCTTGGGCACCTTTAATGTTATGAAGCGACGAGAATACTTTTTGTGCACCAAAAAACTAAATAACTACTTTATTCAACAATATCTAGTGATGGGCGATTTCAAAACACTGCTTCATGAAGCTTCAAAGCTTTACGGATCTTTTTGTTTTGAATCAGTGGTTCAGAGTGTGTATCAAACTGCCAAAGTCATGTGATTTCAGTAAATGTGGCTTTGTTAAGTCATAAGTGTTTTGAAATTTCAATGGTTCACCACTGGGGGGCGTGACTTTGGCAACTGCTTGATGCTCTCATGTCAATATGGAACAAAATCTCTGAGGAATGTTTCCAGCAGCTTGTTGAATCTCTGCCATCAAGAATTAAGGCAGTTCTGAAGGCAAAAAGGGGTTCAACCTGCTACTATGTCCGGTGGGAGTATTTACAGTGTGTATTATACATGTGAAGCTCTTATTGTTCAAGAGTCTTATTTTGGACACTAGATGGTGCTCTAGGTAAAAGTGGGATGTTATGTTTTATTTGATGAAATTTAAGGGTCATGGTCTGTTAACCAACTGCAAATGAGAAAAAATAAAGTATTCAATTTGTTGAAAATGTGATTTTTTTATTGAATTTTGTAATTGAATTTTCACAATTTTTTTTTTGTTCTGAATATGAGCATATTTCTTACACTTAAGTATAACATAGAAGCATTCATTTGTTAGCAGTGTTGCTAGTTGGTTTTCCCAGAAACTGAAATAAAAGAAATTATTGACAACCATCATCAATTTAAATACATAAATGCCACAAATATTACAACAGTAAATCATACATATGCATTCTTAAAATGGCTGTCAAACCTTGACAGACAAAGACCTTTATGATGATCTTTAAAGGGTGTGACATCAAGAATAGCTTGATAACTTTTGTATATTGAATCTTAACTGCTTTTTTGTTGCAAAATGTAACTATTATCAGCCAGCTTATTATGTAAAGTTGGATTTATATGCATGTCCAACTTTATTTGCATACCTACAGATACTCACGTAGAGCAAAAACAGCAAATCTCAAATGCTAGATTGCTTGTACGGTCACAAAAATTAAACTATATTATCGCCCAGCTCTAATCTGATAAATGTGACTATAAGGCGTAAAGATATTAGAAACATTAACTTCATTATTTTCTGTAAAGCTGCATTGAAACAATGTGTATTGTAAAAAGCGATAAACAATTAATTTGACTTGAACTGATTATATGATATTGTATTTTATCTCACAGTAAAGTCTGTTGTTAACGCTAAAGTCAGACTGTGTGTCTTCATATGAGCAGGAACAGAAAAAAGCCCTTCAACCACACAGTAATGACTCGTCAGCAGTGTGTCTGTCGAACATCAACCACAAACATCCAGCAGTAGATGATCATGCTGAACCTTCTTTTCCACCAACAAATCAAACACTTTTTCCATGCAGATGTAAATCAAGCTAGCTCAAACTGTCTCCAAGGGACCCTTACGAAAAAGAAGTTTATTCAAGTGTGCAATTAGTATACTTCTTTTAAACTAAAAATAAGAAAGTATACTTTCAGTCTACTCTTTATATACTTCTCAGAAATATACTTTATGTACTTCTGAGATATATACTCAAAATTGCAAAAGTATACTTGACAAATGTCTAAGTATATTTGGCCTATACGTGGACTACGTTTATGGACTCAATCTACTTTAAATTAAAAAAAAATAATAAAATAAAATAAAATTAAACTTACTTATATTTAAGTGTTGATAAAAAGGATTCATGAAGCTACAATAAAATGTTTTTAAAATGGAAAGAGTTAAAGTACAGTTCAAGGTATTTCAAGTATAAAAAATAATACCTAAAACTGCAGTGTTAAATTAACTCTCCAGGGAGTACATGTGAGACCATACTCAAGAGTGTTAAAGTGTTAAAATAAGAGTGTTAAATGAACACTGAAGAGTGTTAAAGTTAATAAGAT
Organism: Culter alburnus; assembly: GCA_028476615.1. Classification (NCBI taxonomy): domain Eukaryota; kingdom Metazoa; phylum Chordata; class Actinopteri; order Cypriniformes; family Xenocyprididae; genus Culter; species Culter alburnus. Next base: position 78,818 of record JAOTNS010000879.1, read on the forward strand.
AATTAAGTGATTAATTGAGTGATGATTGACCATTATTGAAGACCTGATGATAAACAAGCAGAATCACCAAAGGAGAAAATCACAATTTTTAAGCCACCATCGTGGAGATGAGGGTTTGTTTTAGTTGGGCTCTTGACCCTTGACTTTTAAAAAAAATTTTGTTTGGGCTGTTTTAACTGAGTTATAACATCCAGACAAACAAGTGGAAAAATGGTCAGGTGGTGTTGGTTATGTTTTCACATAATCATTATTTGATCAGCATCACTGAACTCATTTAGAGCCCAATCTAGTTAGAGTTACATTATTGATTACAGCAGCACTGTGATTCTACAGCACAAGATCAGCTTTATCAATATAATCTGAAGGATTTCACAAACAGTTGTTCTGAGCAAAAAAAAAAATCTTTCTTTTAGGCACACACAGACATCAAGAATCAGTCTGTGAATCTCAACGACGGTGACAAGCAACATATTCTGATCAACAGATCAACTCTGAACATTAGAAAACAAGCTACTAAAAAGTCGCATAAACGGAACAAAATAAAATATGAGAATAAAGAAAATTACTAAGACAATTCAGCTCATAATTTATTCATGCAGCAATGCATGATGGGAGATTGGTGTTGGAGAATTTTGATTGGTGGCACCCAGAATGCACTGCAACATGGTTTATTATTCTCACCATTGTTGAGATTCACAGGCTGATTCTTGATGTCTGTGTGTGCTAAAAGAAAGATTTTTTTTTTTTTTTTTGATCAGAACAACTGTTTGTGAAATCCTTCAGATATATTGATAAAGCTGATCTGTGCTGTAGAATCACAGTGCTGCTGTAATCAATAATGTAAATCTAACTCAGAGATTGGGCTCTAAATGAGTTCAGTGATTCAGATCAAATAATGATATGTGAAAACATAACCCAACACCACCTGATCATTTTTCCATTGTTTGTCTGGATGTTATAACTCAGTTAAAAACTGCCCAAACAAAATTTTATTTTAAAAAAGTTAAGGGACAAGAGCCCAACTAAAACAAACACTCATCTCCACGATGGTGGCTTAAAAATTGTGATTTTCTCCTTTGGTGATTCTGCTTGTTATCATCAGGTGTCTTCATTATTGCTCAATCATCACTCAATTAATCACTTAATTATCTCATTAACTTTAACACCGCTTCAGTGTTCATTTAACACTCGTATTTTAACACTTTAACACTCTTGAGTATGGTCTCACATGTACTCCCAGGAGAGTTAATTTAACTGCAGTTTTTGCTGTGTAGGAACATAGAAGTAGCTTAAAGTGCAAAAATAATATATAAAAAGTAAACTATAAGTGTTTACTGTCATGTTCACTTAAAGAAAACTTAAAAGTATACTTGCACTAAACTAGCAGTTACTGAGAGTATATTCAAAGTGTACTTTCGTATACTAAAAATGTAGCTACTACTAGTATTAAAAATAGTAAACTACTAGTATACTAGTATAAGTTCACTTTTAGTACAGATGCAGTACAAATGAGAAACGTAGCTGTGAACTAGTTAAAGTTTACTACTGTTACACTTATAGTACACTTAAACATATACTTCAATTGGGCCAATTTAGTCCCAAGCGGTATTAAAATAGTACACTTACAAGTTTACTACTAGTACATTGATATTATACTTACTACATAAAGTATACTTAAAAAATATACTTGAACATTACTTTAGTATACTTGATCAAATGAACTTGAAGTATACTAGTTTTTCGTAAGGGGAAGCAGACTATGGCAAATATTTATTTAGCAGGCACATATATTTATATATTTATGAAATGCCAAAAGGTTTGTTATTTGAAAAATTCCAGTAGGCCATAAGATTTAGATCATTTGTTAAAAGTCCTTGTATTACGAGCACATTCTTTAATAGAGAGATTCGTGAGTCCATCACTGACTATCATGCTTCAACAATCCCAAAACTCAAAACTAAAGAGCTCAGAGGAAACTACACTGTGAAAGCGATCACACCACTCGTCTGGTACTTGAAGTGTGATCATCTTCTGTTGGCGATAGGAGCATACACCACACGATCCTCTTCTTTATGAACCTGTCAAAAACACAATATATAATAATAATAAATGCAAGTCCTTGATGTTTGTTTCCTGATGCTTTTTTAATGCTAGCAAAATAATAGTTACTATAAAAATGTTTTCCAGTACAAATGGCACATAGACAGAATTGTGTTGATTTCCCAAAAGCATTGTACGAATTGCAAAAGCACGTACAGTATGTGAAACTCTGAAGATTTGGACTGTGATGTCATCAACTGACACAGGAAGTACTTCATCAGTGGCTCATTGTGAACACTGAAAATACTAACTAATGTTGATCTCTTTAGTTACATGGTAGAATGAGTCTCGTGATTATTATGGCATATGTTTCTAATCTTATGGCTTTTATACATAACTAATATGCTTCTGTTTTGTGTTTTTTCTGTATAATGATCATCCGCACAAGTGCACTCACTGCTGAAATGACACACAGACACACAACATGAATCTTACCAGTTTCTGTTCTTTTCTTTTGTGGAAAATCGCCTCGGCGTAAGTGATTTCTTCTTCACGAGTCTCAACTGTGAAGATATAATAAATAGATGGATTAAAACAGCAAAACTCATTGTTGATAACTAGATCTGATTCTTTACAACATATATGTTATTAAGGCTGTCAAAGTTAACGTGTTAATGCATTCATTGCTGCATTACATTAAAAGATAAATTCGCTTTGACCTTCACTCAAACAACAGATAAATGAGGCCTACGATCAACCTGTGCTGAAAGAAAACAAGTTTGAATCCCATATTTGATAATAATATAGCATAAAGAGAAAATTATAAGCACATTTTTGGAGGCCATCATTTTTGAGCAGGAACACCGTAAGTGTAACAAGTACAAAAACTATATTTTGGGTGGAAGTTGTTATAACCTGTTAGAGCAAAGTCAGTGAGTTTAAGTACAATATCATAACATTAAATAGCATTTCCAGGAAAAAGAAAATCCAACACAACATGAGGGTTTAAAGGAACTACACTATTAAAGCATATTATTATTTGTTATAACACTTATTACTTTTGCTAATTCAATAGCCATTTATAATTTGACACTTGCCTTCCTGATCAGTTTTTCTACATTTCTTGCAGATGCAGAAGATCCCGACTGCAGCAACAATCAACAGAGATCCAGCGGCGGCGGCAGAGATCAGGCCTGTTATAGACACTGAGTCTGTAACTGTAGAGAGAGACGGTCATTAGTGTGATAGTGAACATCATTTTGCTGCTTTACAGTTAAATTAATTTCAGAGAATCTACTTTATTTCATTGTATTTCAGTAAAAATCAAATTGTATTTTTTTATTTCAGGCTGAAAGGCAGCAGAGGAGGTGATGTTGTATGTATATTAATATGATAAACAATCTGAGGTATGCCGACAACACAACTCTGAAAACAAAGGAAGATACTGAACAACAATGACATCATTGAAACCAGCTTCAGTCTTTATAATAAACTCAGTAAATGAACACTAATATCAGCGCTGACATCAACTAATATTAGCACTGCCGTACCTGCACATGTGTGACAGAGTTGAGTGATGTCCAGATGTTGAGTCTGGTTGCTGATGGGATTGTTCAGCACACAGCTGTAGGTGTTTTTATCCTGATATTCCACCTCCAGAGGTAGAGAGAGACTGATGCTGAGATCAGACACACTGATGCTGGACAATAAACTGTTTCCTTTGTACCAGGAGAGAGTCACATGACTCACATTCACAGCTGAACACACCCAATGAACAATTAGATGATGATGATGATGATGAAGATGAAGAACATTGTGAAGAGTTACTGCTGATGACAGGAACAGGCAGACGAGCTGAAAAACATGAGAGAATAAAGAGGAATGAGGATGAATGAAGATATTAAAGAAACACAGAGAGGAACCAAGATGACCAAAAGTATTTAACTCACCATAGACAGTGAGATTGAATCTCTTCTTCACATTGTTGATCTGTAGTTTATAATCTCCCGAATGGTCAGTTCTGGTGTTTGTGATGGTCAGAGATCCAGTTTGATTGTTCAGCTTCAGTCTGTCTCTGAATCTCCCATCAAGAACATCATCATACACAGTGAAGCTGTTGTTTCGTTTATTGATTTTAGCTATTGAAATGTTTTCATTCATAAACCTCCACTGAATCTTATCATCATCCTTCATTTCAGTAAGACCAGTGTTTAGAGTGACTGAATCTCCCTCCGTCACTGACACTTAATCACACACATGGAGAACAAACAGAAACAGGTTCAACACAGATTAAGACAGTAATTTACAAAAGTAAATTGTTTGAAATTTAATTTTGAAATGAATATCATCATTAAACAACTGAAGCAAAATGGAGTTTGGATTAATAATTGAATCTTTGTGCCGATTAAAATATAAAACAGGTGAAAGTGATATTTAACTCACCGATGACAGTGAGATTGAATCTCTTCTTCACATTGTTGATCTGTAGTCTATAAACTCCAGTATGTTCAGTTGTGGTGTTTGTGATGGTCAGAGATCCAGTTTGATTGTCCAGCTTCAGTCTGTCTCTGAATCTCCCATCAAGAACATCATCATATACAGTGAATCTGTCGGCCCGTTTATTGATTTCAGCTATTAAAGTGTTTTTAAACCTCCACTGAATCTCATCATCATCCTTCATTTCAGTAAGATCAGAGTTTAGAGTGACTGAATCTCCCTCCTTCACTGACACTCTCTTCACTTCATCATAATCACCAAACACTCCTGAAGAACATAGATTTCATAGATTAAAGCTTTAAAATCACTTGATGTTGGTTTGATGAAGCTTCAGTAAAACACTTTTAATCATTAAAATGTAAAGTGAATAATATTCTGCAGCAGAACAAAGAAAAAAGATGTTGAATGAAAAGAGAAATGCATTTATATGGAACATTAACTAAAAAAATACACTTTTATCTGTAATGTGTTTGTTCTGATTAGGTTTAGTTTTCTCTCTGTTTGCTCTGTTTCCATTTGCCTGTGTTCTCTATCATTACCCTGCAAACATCTGGAGGTTTAATGACTGTTGAAAAGACGTCCCACCGACACATCCCGTCATGGTTGAAAAATAGTTCCAAAATGTGAAATTTGAATGGACGTCTTTGACGTTATCTAATTAATTAATTATTGAACTACACATCGCTAAAAGTCAAAGTTATTATACAAATTATACATGCAACCCCAGAACTGTAGACATGTAAACGTATCTGAATGCATTTTTAGGAAATGTTCTATGTTACATAATTTTACCGATTAAAGGTGCTAAAGAGGATGTTTTGTTTTATACATTTTTGCAATATTACTTGAAACTGTCTTCACTAACTGATAAAAGACTATTTATTAGGTGCACTGAAAGGAATAATATTAATATACATCATCTGTGCACGAGGTAGGGCCTTAAAAACATCAGCCAATCGTTTACGCGATCATCGCATAAACGATTGTCCCTCTGGCTTGTCAATCACTGCCGTGACGTTCCTTGTGAGAGACGAGCGCGGCTGCGCGCTCCAGTAACTTTCCACACTCCACAGGCGCTGCATGCAATGTTTTTGTCAGGAGACAGGAGTAACAACTGCAGATTATGAGTTACCTGCGGTGAGTCCGACATAATGAATCCACTAACACGACACAGTGAATGCCGGTGGTAAACACTCCTGTTCCAATACTCGTGCACGAGTTTTGGGAGGCGTTCCTTTGAAAATGAGCTGTGAAGGAGGGGGGTTGTTCTTACGCATGCGCTCATTTCAAAAACTCACTAACAGTCTTTGGATTCTCAGTCGACGAAAAAATCTTCTCTATCACCTTTAATGCCGTCCTACTGTGACTATTTTCGGCCAGGTACACAATGTTGCTGTCGGACCAATGTTTGCTGGAGTGTTAATTAATCCCAGAGCTGTTTCTGTCCTTCCAGTTATCTCCCTGTTATTTAATATGGGATTAAATTCAATAGTATTGTGGTCACGGATCAAAAAATAACAAGCATGAATCAAAACTTTAAACACATTAAAAATGATATTGCACAAATCTTAAACTTGTGTTTATGTGTTCTTAAAAGTTGTTTCCTTGCTTTTATTACTCTGTTCTTTGTGCTCTCTTACATTTTCTGCTCATATTTTACTCTTTTGCATGCTTGTGCTGTTTTTCTCTTTGCTCTTCATTTCATGTTCTGCTCTTGCATTTCCAAATGATGCAGTCTGAGTTTACTGTAAATTAGGGAGGGGTTAAGCATCACCATTGGTCCACTAGCTCTAGATTGACAGCTCCTCCTCTAGCCAATCAATGAAGAGAGGGAGATGACATCACTTCAATGCGACTGATGCTCACACTCATACAGGAGAAGATAACTGTCAGAGCTGCCAATTTCTGAGCTGGGGTAAAATCTTTCTGTGGCAGGACACCGTTATACTGTATGCATGTGCCTGCAACTCGACCTGTCACCGGTATATACGTCCACCTGGACAATCTTTTATTGTTAAATTCACCATCCTAATGACAACCTGTCACAGTCGCGCCTGTCTGATGATCCATCACCGTTATATTCACCTTTACTGCACCTACCACTGGACCTGGCACCGCGAAACAAACTGCCACTATGCAGCAGCCTAATAACGTCACGCTCATGTGTGCCTGGCTCGTCTATACCTGTTATATTCAGGTTAAATTTTTTTTAGTATTCATACAAAAATAAATATGCTTGCTTGTTGTCTCTTCAATTCCTGTCTTTCGCACAAGAGAATATAACATATGAAGCCTACCTTACTAATATTTGCTTGTAATGTCTGAGACAAATCAGACACAATTATTTGTATCTTTAACAAATAATTGTTTAAAACTCACTTTGGGGTCTGTCCCCATCCCCCGAGGCCTCAGTTACAAGTTTTATTGCGCCGAAGTATGTGGTTTGCCACATGGAAGAGCAGAGACACATAGTCCTCAAAACAGACTTTCCTGCATTAATTTATAGATGAACTGATCTATGCATCCCATGACATTATTATAACTGTTGTGTGCATGATATCTGTTTTATGCATATTTTATAATAAGAACCAATGGTTAACGTAAACCAACCTATACCAAGTTTGGTGTCTACGAGTTTGTATTTTGAAGATTTAAATGATTGTGTATATGATATATCAATTCCTGTGCCACATATCAGTATTACAAGAATCTTTAATGGTTTCTTCAAAACAGTTCAGCCAGTTTAATCATGCTCACAGACAAGAGCTATAAACTCCCTTAAAAAGGAAGTTCCTGCTACATACATTCCACTTTGCTCATTGGTCAGGTCCACCTGAAGAGGTGTGGCTCCTCCCAGGCCAAGGCCTGTGGGCCTGCAACCCCAGCCATGTGCTCCTCTAGAAGAGTGAAAGAACTCTTTCTTACCACAAGATTCAAACTAACCATGCAAGTTTGTTATCGCTTCTTCATTCAATGCAGAAAACATCGATTGCAACTTCAGTACCATCAGACTGAATTCTCAGGACTTCCTATGGCGGCACTGTATCCAGATGCTCTTCAAAAAGGCATAGGCTTAATGCAAGTATCATACGATATATATTAAATTGCTGCTAGTTAGTTAACCCTCAGGGGTCTGAGGATTTTTGGGACCCTGGAGAAGTTTGACATGCCCTGACATTTGTGCTTTTTTCAGTTGTTCATAAACATATTAATGGAAAAAGTGTCATTACACTGTATTCAGCACAAACTAGGCTACAATAATATGTAAGGAACATGTATGTACATGTTTGTGTTTTTGAAGGAATAATGTTTATGCGTGGTTACTGAAAAAACAAAAAACTTAAGTCACTGAAATAAAGCCAAAATATATATATTAAATCTTTGTTCACAAGACTTCTGGGTATTTGAGGTTGTAGACTAGAGTTTTTGCTTCAAAATGAGGTAAAAATTATGCTGTCTGCTTGTTCATATAAAACAATAGAGAGATTAAAATTTTCTAATACATCTTTGGTCAATAAACACAGTATGCGTGGAGCGTGAATAATCATGAATAATGGGTGATTCTCACCTGAGAAGACAAAAGAATCACATAATAATGACCTGAAATGACTTGCATATTAATGAGGCCTTTCAGTCAGGTAGGCTGTGAAAAAAACCCTCTGTGATCATGATTCAAATCTCATCATGGTGTAAATAAAACATACAGAAAAAAACAGCAATACTGTGAAATATTATTACAATTTAAAATAATGGTATTCTATTATATTCTTTAAAATATAATGTATTTCTGTGATGCAAAGTGTCTGAACAATTATGTTACCTCTATGGCATTTCATATAGGCTTTTAGCATAAAAGCATGCACATTTGGAGAAATATTGATGGATTCTCATGTTTATGTCAATTTTCTATACAGAGGAGTATTTATTCATTATTTATTGTCGTCACTGTGAACGCTGGATACTGTGTTTACAATTCATATTTGCAGCCGGAGGGCGCTCTGTGCACTTTTAGTCCACAAATGCCAATGCTAAAGAAGAATAGGCAATCCAGGAAATAACTGAACTAACAGAGGCCAGAGATCGCTAACTATGGCTATTCAAAACACTTTTCAAGACAATAAATACACGATTGAGACGATGAATGCATGTATTGCCTCTGAATTTGCGTCTGAATAGTGCTGGCTCTGTGGGCGTGGCCGCATTAGCGGATAATGAGCTGAATCACGGATTTCTGACATGGCTCTCTTTTCATACAGATTACATAAACACAGAATATTTGTTTTCGATTTGACTTACACGATTTAAAACCTGACATTTCAACGTTTTTTTAGACATAAGTCAAATTTTTTTGTGATTAGTATTCACTAAGTTACAGTTCATTTTCTGAGAACTATCAGATTGGACTTCCTTCAGAGGGAGACGAGAGATCATGCATCATGTTAGTTTTCTTTATTTTACAAAAAGCACAACATTTTGTTGTTACTCTGAGTGTACACAAATAAAAGAAGATATTCCACAGATTAAAATGGTGTATAGCTCTTAATTGTATATGTGCAACATTGACGGAGTATTTTGAGTCTCTTTCACACTGGTAAGAAAAAAAACGCGGTGGTATCGCCGGCGATACCTCAGACCTCAGAGTGTTAAAATTGTGAACCTCCTTTGTTACAAGGGAGATTTTATGATGAATACTGATGATTCTTTCCCTGGTTTTTGGTTTCTTCATAGCGCCTACTGTTTCCCACTTCCCATCATTTATCATTTTACCCGTTTATGTGTATGTATGTTTGTGTTTGTTAGTTAGCTATGTGTTTGTGATTTATTTTATAAAACTTGTGCACAATACATATTTGGTTCTGATGCTCTGTCTGCAATGGATTGCCTCTTAAATGATCAGATCTGATCCCAGTGGCCATTTAACTTCATATTTCTATAACATGGATGGGCAATGTCAATTCTGGAGTGCAGAGTTTAGCTTCAACCCTAATCAAATGCACCTTAACCAGCTAATCAGTGTTTTCAGCATTATTAATACTATAGACAGGTGAGTGTTTTTTTTGTTGTTGTTGTTGTTGTTGTTTGTTTGTTTTGTTTTTTTTTTTAAATTGGAGCAAAAGTCTGCAGTACAGCAGCACTCCAGAACTGATGTTGCCTATCCCTGATCTATAATTTTGTTTTTAAAGCTATATTTAAAACATTAATCTTATAGTATTATGCAATTATGTATTTATGTAAATAAACACAATAAGTATGTGAAAAAATCACTGCATATCAAATCCATCTGGTTTCTGTAACTATCTCCTCTGTAACACTATCGTAGTCAATGCAGAAATTATACATTCAGTCTTAGAATTAATTTACCAGGTTACCTATGATCGTTTAACAACAACAGTTAAGAAGCATATTAGCTACATAACCTTAGCATATTAGCATCATGAACCAAGTAATATTGTATACCATTATGAACATAAAGATTAACAATCATAACAAGACTGCACAATTAAAAGAGTATCTCAAAGAGAGTAGTTATTTTTCCATAGTTCAGATAACTTTACAGCCTGAAAGTCCTTGTAAAGTTTCAGATTAAACTGTTATCTTCTCCTATATGAGTGTGAGCATCAGTAGCCATGATTCGCATTGAAATGATGTCATCTCCCTCGCTTTGATTGATTGGCTACAGGAGGAGCTGTCAATCAAGAACTAGTGGACCAATGGTGACACTTAACCCCTCCCTAATTTACATTAAACTTGAACTGCAACGTTTGGAAATGCAAGAGCGGAACATGGAAAGAAGAGAAAAAGAGAAAAACAGCACAAGTGTAAAAAAGAGTAAAATATGAGCAGAAAATGTAAGAGAGCGCAAAGTACAGAGTAATAAAAGCAAGGAAAACAACTTTTAAGAACACATAAACACAAGTTTAAGATTTGTGCAATATCATTTTTAATGTGTTTAAAGTTTTGATTCATGCTTATTTTTTAAAAACGCTTTTAATTTTTCAATTCATGCTTATTATTTTTTGATCCGTGACCGCAATACTATTGGCGGGAATTTAATCCCATAATTTAAACCCTGAATTCTGTTCAGTTCATCATCCATTATCATCTATGTTACGTGGTTGTGTTTCTCCCCATGATTCTCCTGTGTATTGTGTGCATCATTAGATTAAAGACTGTTCTTTGAGTTATTTCCTGAGTCGTGCGCTTCACTACAGCCACCATCGCTGACACTAACAGTTAAAGTTAATCTTCTCTAAGTAAATTAACCAGCAATTATTACATGGTATAAACATATATAAAAATACATTTAAAACTCACCAACCAGATGCCACAAACTGAGCAAAAGTAATTTGAGAAACATTTTCTTCATCGGTTCACTGAAAAGCCCACGATAGTAACTCTCAAAATGTCTGAAAACTTTTAGATTAAAAGCCTTAAAAAATGGCTGAACTGTGATATTTATCTAGTTGGGTGTGAATCCTCCCCCAACCTCAGTTAGTTTCCGCTCACACATCCGTCTACGTTAACATCATGATAATCAACACACTTTTTCTGATCTTACATTTTCTAATGAATTCTGGCCCTGAATGAAAACTAATAGCAGAAGAGTGAAATATTGGAATTAGATATCTCACAGCAAAAACTCCAGCGTTAACTTAACTCTCCTGGGAGTATATGTGAAACCACACTCAAGAGTGTTAAAGTGTTAAAATAAGAGTGTGAACACTGAAGCAGTGTTAAAGATGAGATAATCAAGTGATTAATTGAGTGATGATTGAGCATTATTAAAGACACCTGATGATAACAAGCAGAATCACCAAAGGAGAAAATCACAATTTTAAGTCACCATCATGGAGATGAGGGTTTGCTTTAGTTGAGCTCTTGACCCTTGACTTTTTAATATCATATTTTGTTTGGGCTGTTGTAACAGTCATGCAAGCAAAGTTAAAAGATGATCAGGTGGTGTTGGTTATGTTTTCACATAATCATTATTTGATCTGAACTCATTTAGAGCCCAATCTCTGAGTTAGATTTACATTATTGATTACAGCAGCACTGTGATTCTACAGCACAAGATCAGCTTTATCAATATAATCCAATATAATCAATATTTATTTCTTAAAAGTTGTTCTTTATTCATATGCTGATTCTTGATGTCTGTGTGTGCCTAAAAGAAAGATTGATTGAATCAGAACAACTTTTAAGAAATCATTCAGATTATATTGATAAAGCTGATCTTGTGCTGTAGAATCACAGTGCTGCTGTAATCAATAATGTAAATCTAACTCAGAGATTGGGCTCTAAGGATGCATTTACACTGCAAGTCTCAATGCACAGATCCGATCTTTTGACCATATCTGTTTTTTTTGTTTGTTTGTTTGTTTTGTTTTGTTTTTTGGACGGTGTGCTTATGTTTCTTTTAAAAGTGACCTGTAAGTGACTGCACTTAGCGAAACGAACCAAAAATACCATATATGATATATTATCACAAATAATTTTTAATGGTACATGGAGTTTAATTTATTGACATGGAATTCACATAGAAACCATTTTAATGCAATAGTTACATCCATACATCAAAATAATACAAATTCTTCACAACAGTGATTATACGGAGCTCCACTGGAAGCGTGTGAGTTGAATAATACTCGGGTAGATATTTGTTAAACATGTCACAGCTTCTGGGTTCGAATCCGCCTTCCTATACTAGGTTTTTTTTTAGTCATTAAAACCAATGCGTTCATCAGTGATTGTATATCAAGGGCAGGTACAAGTTTGTGTGCTTTTTATATTTGTGGTTTCAATGGAACAAATGGGTAGAGTCTCCACTACAGGTGAACGAGTAAAGTGAGCATCTGTGCACGAGCCGTCATCACAGTGTGATTTCAAGAGTAACACATTTCAACATCAGATCGCCTTTTATTTACCACAAAATTAAATTAATACACTGCCAGTCAACTAGAGAAGTTCTGTTTGTTATAGGTGTGTCTGTACCGTGAAATGTTTAAAAAAAAAACCTTACTTTTCAATGACGCAGAAGTCGCATTTACAGGGGAATATCTGATCTGTCTGCTTACACAGCAGGCGAAAACGCACGTTTCCGATTCATATCTGATTTATTTCCACATATGAATGAGGCCTGAAACCGATCTGTGAATATCGGAATCAGTGCGATTTTTTCCTGCTTACACAGCCGTGGCTCATATCTGATCTGTGCCACATAAGAGGAAAAAATCGGATTTGGGTCACTTGAACCATGCAGTGTAAATGGGGCCTAAATGAGTTTGGTGATTCAAGTCAAATAATGATTATGTGAAAACATAACCAATACCAATACAAGTCAGCTACAGCAGACAAAAGAAAATCTAATATCAAAATGTCAAGGGACAAGAGCTCAACTAAAGAAAACCCTGATCTCCATGGTGGTGACTCAAAACTTTTGGTGATTCTGCTTGTTAACATCAGGTTTCTTCAATAATGGTCAATCATTACTCAATTAATCACTTAATTATCTCATTAACTTTACACTGCTTCAGTGTTAATTTGACACTTTTCAGTGTTCATTTAAACACTCTTAATTTAACACTTTAACGCTCTTGAGTGTGGTCTCAAATATACTCACAGGAGAGTTAATTTAACACTGGAAGTTTTGCTGTGCTGTATCTATTGGTGTGTTATTTAGTGCTGTGAGCTGTCAATCATATGTGACCTCTGACCTGTGACTGTTGATGGGTTTTATTTCTGTGGACTTTATTTCAGTGTAAAGAGATGTTTTGTGTGGAGTGGAAGATTGTGAGCTTCTTATTAGCAGGAGAGAAAATGAAGAAACACTTCAGCCACAAACTGCTGACACGCGAATAAACCACAAACATCCAGCAGAAGCTGTTTATCCACCCGACAGATCAAACCAGACACACTGATGTTAGTACAGATAAAATAAAAGAGAAAAAAACATTGCAGGGCCCATTTGACTCAAAAACCAGTAAATCACATTTATAATGTTTGCCTCTGTTGTTACAACAAAATTCAATATAACATGTATCATTAAATTTAGAGAAATATCATCATTATTCATAAGTATCATATATTCATAAGTAGATGTTTTGCTTTTGGTTGCAGACTTTGGTATTTTGGCGAATCTGAGAAAAATAACTCTTTTAAAACTCTAGTTGAGTTTACCTTTGTCATTTCATCTGAAGAAACTGAGAAGTGTAGATTTGATACCAAAGTGTAGAAGTGATCTTTGATAGCAATCTTTCTTTTGAAAACCACATTTCTGGCGTTTGTAAAACCACTTTTTTCCATCTTAAAAATGTCTCTAAATTACAACAAATGCTCCCAATGTCAGATGCAGAAAAGTTAATTCATGTGTTCATGACCTCAAGGCTAGATTATTCTAATGCTTTACTGGGCAGTTGCCCTGCAGACTTAATAAACAAACTCCAGAAACTAGAGTTCTTACTAGATCCAGGAACTTCCCATTGCGGACGATAGGCAGGAAGAAATTGCGATGATATTGTTTGGAATGATTTTGGTAAGTTACAGGACATGTTGTATAAATACTCGTTCTATTGCGCAAATCGACAAGCTGATCCTCCATCTCTGCTGTCCAAATCCATTTAACTTTGTGCTGCGCCATGTTTGTTATGCTTCCGTCTTCTGTCAGCTCGCTTTCTGATTGGATATTGTTTCGTTTCACATGATAATATCCAGAGCGTACACACATTTGTCCCTACATCAGGATTTCTGATATATTCTGATCTATTTCTGAACATGTTGAATATTTACGATTCACGATCGGGGCGCCTCCGATGTTCTTCTGAGCAGATTCGGTCATTCTTAACACACCTCACACCACAGGAAAATCTGATAAAATATTCTGCACAACCATCAAGATATTCGGGATATTACCTAGGATTGTCGAAAGGAGAGAAATCGGCCCAAAATCAGCCCGATTATCTTGTTTTGTGTACCCAGCATTACTCGTTACATAGTATTTGTCACATAATACTGAACACAGTGACATCTAGAGGCTTTATCGAGTAACAGGCACAATCACTGGATATCATTACAGATACTGAACAAATCACTCCTGATAACGTGTAAATTCAGGGTGAGACACTGTTGATCCTCAAATGAGACACAGAGACAAATCACATTTAAAGACTTTATCATTGCCTGATGGAGGAAATGGAGCACTGATATGTTGTTTATGTGTTTCACTGTGTTCTCAAAGTATATTATAATGTGTCCCAAATCAGTGTTTGCTCAGGTTAAAGGAAAAGCTGTGGGGGAGGTTGTTTGTTTATTATTATGTATAGAAAAATAAAATTAATGTTCCTAATATTAATTTAAACATTTCCAAATAATGCTTTAATAATGTAAAGCTTTAAATGTGGCACACTGCATATACAAAGTTAGTATTCCTCCAGGGGGCGCTCAACATAATGTATTAAAACATAGAGAGACTCTTGAACCTCAGTGTGAAAACTTTATTGATAAAAGCAAGCAAATACATATGACAGATGAACAGCAGTATTAGTAAAGTGAGATCTGTGTGTCTCTTTATTAATTTTGTATCTGAGAGAAGTATAAACAATAAAGCCTTACAAATAAGATTTTTAAAAATCTGACACTGAAAGAGAGAGAAGCTCAAATAATCATCAATATTTATTATTAAACACAAAAACACTAGAAGAACAAAAAACACACTTGAAGAATCTTTAAAGTTCAGCGTTCTGTTTAGATTTCAATACTTCCTGAAAAAGATGAACATATAAAGACATTAATGAGTAAATCTCACAAATACAGGTGCTGGTCATATAATTAGAATATCGTGAGAAAATTATTTTTAAAAATGAAACTTTCATATATTCTAGATTCCCTACACGTAAAGTAAAACATTTTTTTTTTTTTTTTAAATTTTGATGATTAGAGCATACAGCTCATGAAAGTCCAAAATCCAGTATCTCAAAATATTAGAATATTTCCTAAGATCAATCAAAATATGGATTTGCAAAACAGAAAAACACAGTTCAAGTTCTTTAAAGTATGTTCATTTGTGCACTCAATACTTGGTCGGCAGCACATATTACAGCAAATGACTTGCTCCTAGCAGAAATTACAGCATCAGTGAAGTGTGGCATGAAAGTGATCAGCCTGTGGCACTGCTGAGGCACTATTGAGCCTTCAGATCATCTGTCATTGTTGGATCGACTGTTTCTTATCTTTCTCTTGAAAATATCCCATAGATTCAGGGGTCAGGCATGTTGGCTGGCCAATAAAGCACAGTAATATCATGGTCAGCAAACCACTTGGAAGTGGTTTTTGCACTGTGGGCAGGTGCTAAAGTCCTGCTGGAAAAGGAAATCAGCATCTCCATAAAGCTTGTCAGCAGATGGAAGCATAAAGTGCTCCAAAATCTCCTGGAAGATGGCTGCATTGACTTTGCACTTGATAAAACACAATGGACCAACACCAGCAGATGTCACGGCCCCCCAAATCATTACTAACTTCAGAAACTTCCCACTAGACTTCAAGCAGCTTGGATTCTGTGCCTCTCCAGTCTTCCTTCAGACTCTGGGACCATGATTTCAACATGAAATGCAAAATTTACTTTTATCTGAAAAGAGGACTTTCGACCAGTGTTCACTGTCCAGTTCTTTTTCTCCTTAGCCCAGGTAAGATGCTTCTGATTTGTTTCTGTTTCAGAAGTGGCTTGGTAGTCCTTTTCCTGAAGATGTCTGAGTGTGGTGACTCTTGATGCTGACTCCGGCTTCATTTGACTCATTGTGAAGCTCTCCCAAGTGTCTGAATCGGCTTTAGTTGACAGTATTCTCAAGCTTGCGGTCATCCCTGTTGCTTGTGCACCTTTGCCTACCCAATTTCTTCCTTCTAGTCAACTTTGCATTTAATATGCTTTGATACATCACTCTGTAAACAGCCACCACATTCAGTAATGACCATCTGTGACGTACTCTCTTTGTGGAGGCTGTCAATGATTGTCTCCTGGACCATTGCCAAGTCAGCAGTCTTCCCCATTAGTGTGGTTTCAAAGAACAAGAGATACCCGGAATTTATACTGTAGGGATGGTCATTTATGAAACTCAAATGTAAATATTCTAATATTCTGAGATACTGGATTTTGGACTTTCATGAGCTGTACGCTCTAATCAACAAATTTAAAAAAAAAAAAAAAACTTTTGAAATGTTTTACTTTACATGTAGGGAATCTAGTATAAATGAAAGTTTCATTTTTTTAAATAATTTACAATAAAAAAATGAACTTTTTCACGATAATTAATGACCAGCCTCTAATTATATGACCAGCACCTGTATATATGCTAAATTAGTTTGTGAGAAATGACCATCAATTAGTTACCTGATGTGTGAATATGTGCTTGATCTCGTTCAGCTCTTCTGGATCTGATGTCATAAACCAGAATAATGACAGTAGCCACGCCCACCAGAGCAGAGAGGACCAATCGGATCACAGCTTCAGTAGGACCACAACAGTGGACAGAGTCTGAGGAATAAAAACATCAAACTGAGATCAGATCAGTCAATAAACACTAATATCAGCGCTGACATCAACTAATATCAGCACTGCCGTACCTGAACATGTGTGACAGAGGTGAGTGATGTCCAGATGTTGAGTCTGGTTGCTGATGGGATTGTTCAGCACACAGCTGTAGGTGTTTTTATCCTGATATTCCACCTCCAGAGGTAGAGAGAGACTGATGCTGAGATCAGACACACTGATGCTGGACAATAAACTGTTTCCTTTGTACCAGGAGAGAGTCACATGACTCACATTCACAGCTGAACACACCAATGAACATGATGATGATGATGATGATGAAGAACATTGTGAAGAGTTACTGCTGACAGGAACAGGCAGACGAGCTGGAAAACACAACAGAATAAACAGAAATATGAATAAATTTAATTAACAATCTTGTTTTTGGTCCAGTGTGTCGAGTGAGTGTTTATATCTCAAACTATATAATGATTCAACATTTCAAAATGGAAATAGTTTATAAAGTAAGAATGTTTGAAGGTCAGGAAAAATGATCTCTTCTCACCATAGACAGAAACACTGAATGTCTTTAATGACGGTTTTGCTCCAATTGTCTGTAGTTTATAAACTCCAGCCTGTTTCATTGTGATGTTTGTGATGGTCAGAGATCCAGTTTGTTTGTCCAGTTTCAGTCTGTCTCTGAATCTCCCATCAAGAACACCATATAAAGTGATGCTGTCGTCCTCTTTATTGATCTTAGCTATTAAAGTCTTATAAAACCACAAATAAATCGCATCATCTTTCTTCATTTCAGCAAGACCAGAGTTTAGAGTTACTGAATTTCCCTCCATCACTGACGTCACTTCATCTACATCATCAAACATAGACACGGAGAACAAACAGAAACAAGGTTTGTCACAGATTAATACTAAGTAATTTTATATATACAGTACAGTCCAAAAGTTTGGAACTACTAAGATTTTTAATGTTTTTTAAAAGAAGTTTCGTCTGCTCACCAAGGCTACATTTATTTAATTAAAAATACAGTAAAAAACAGTAATATTGTGAAATATTATTACAATTTAAAATAACTGTGTACTATTTAAATATTTGACAAAGTAATTTATTCCTGTGATGCAAAGCTGAATTTTCAGCATCATTACTCCAGTCTTCAGTGTCACATGATCCTTCAGAAATCATTCTAATATGCTGATCTGCTGCTCATGAAACATTTATGATTATTTTCAATGTTGAAAACAGTGTGTACTTTTTTTTTCAGGATTCCTTGATGAATAGAAAGTTCAAAAAGAACAGCATTTATCTGAAATACAAAGCTTCTGTAGCATTATACACTACCGTTCAAAGTTTGGGGTCAGTAAGAATTTTTATTTTTATTTTTTTGAAAAGAAATTAAAGAAATGAATACTTTTATTCAGCAAGGATGCATTAAATCAATCAAAAGTGGCAGTAAAGACATTTATAATGTTACAGTTCTTTTGGACTTTCTATTCATCAAATAATCCTGAAAAAAAAATATTGTACACAAATATTTTGTACAATTGTACACATTAAATTCTTGAGCATGATTTCTGAAGGATCATGTGACACTGAAGACTGGAGTAATGATGCTGAAAATTCAGCTTTGCATCACAGGAATAAATTACTTTGTGAAATATATTCAAATAGAAAACAGTTATTTTAAATTGTAATAATATTTCACAATATTACTATTTTTACTGTATTTTTAATTAAATAAATGTAGCCTTGGTGAGCAGACGAAACTTCTTTTAAAAACATTAAAAATCTTAGTGGTTCCAAACTTTTGGACTGTACTGTATATAATGTACTAATTTTTAGTACATTAATGGATCTTGAGAGAGGAAATGTCATTGCTGGCTATGCAGGCCTCACTGAGCCATTGGATTTCACAAAAATATCTTAATTTGCATTCCAAAGATAAACAAAGGTATTACGGGTGTGGAACAGCATGAGGGTGAGTAATAAATGACATTATTTTCATTTTTGGGTGAACTAACCCTTTAAAGACATCTTCTAAACATCTAATTGACATCTGACAGGAAACGTCCTATAGACGTATTGCAGATGAGCAAACACTATATGTACGTGTTATATGATGTACGTGTGCTATAAGGGAGATGATTTATTGTGCAAATGTCATGTATATGGTGAAGGGCATTAGAGAACTAGACAAAGCAAATATATATATATATATATATATATATACACACACACACACAAACTCTATACAAATTAGTATGCTACTGCACTGCATGCCCAGCACATGCTAACAGCGCATGCATCTAACTTGATAAACATGCCTGTACATGTTCCCTGAGATACATTTTAATTAACTATATAATGCAGATCTAACATTACGTACTGTACAGATAAATAACATGGAAGGATCATGGGAAATTTAGGCGATAATATAAAGTGCAAACATTACATGCACATGATTTATAAATCAAGGGAACAAAATAGTAAATTGTGCGCACGTTTTAGTAAATTGAGGGAATGAATTAGTAAATCGTGCACACGATTTATTTTTTTTTCTTGCATGTCATGTGCGGGGCTCCATACAGATGACATTTTCTGCTGAAACTTCTTATTTTGGACATACTTCCAAGACATAGCCTATCTGTAATTCCAAAGTACAGTGAAGATCCACACTGGTGCATTGATATGACAACCCACACATTAGGCACAAAACAAAAAACATTAGATTCATCTGCACTGAGGAGTTGTGCCGATGCACAATGTAAAGAATTAAAAGCCGTAAATAACTGCAATTTCAGGTTTCAAACAGAGATGGCGACAAAGAGTCAAAAGTTACAGACTGCAGCTTTGAAGGAGAGGTTCATTGCGATTTCACTTTTTTAACTTTAGTTAGTGTGTAATGTTGCTGCTTGAGCATAAACAGCATTTGCAAAGTTACAGCGCTGAAAGTTCAATGCAAATGAAGATATTGTCTTTTAAAGTTATGGCAGTTTAATGCCTACAGAAATGACTGGTTTGGACTACAACAAGCTTCTTCCTGTTACAATACAGAAGGGGACAGAAACACTGGAATGCAGGTAATAATGTTTATTGAACAACCAGGATACATGGGCAGAGTGCAGGTGAGTGAATACAAGCAGATACGTTGGCAGACTGAGATGTATGACTGATACTTGTCTTGTTTTGCAGGAATGGCTGACAGATGACACACTTGAAGCTTGAGCTGACACTGAACTCACGACAGACGAGGAGACGATGGAACACGCTGGAGACAGGTAAGTATCTTCTTGGGAGTCCTTGAGGTAAGGAGACAGTGACTGAGTGAGAGCGTGAGTCTTTTATAGTGCTGCTGATGAGGGTGCTGATGGAATGCAGGTGTGTACAATTAGTACTCCGGTGATGACGTGCGCTGTGTCTGTGTGAGGGTAGAGCCTGGCGTGTCTGTGACACTTCCCGGGTTGGTGACATCATAAACCCTCCAAAACACTTCCCCCGGGAACACGCAACAAAGTGGGCGAGGTCATGTGGTGCAGCTTAATGGAAGTGGAAGAGCTGTGTACACCGGATGCGAGCGGCGCGACGCATCAAAAGATAATAGAACCCATTAGAATCTGTGATATTTCATATTGATACACAAGTAAAACAATGAAATACCATTCATAAACATCCTTTAAAAGCTGCGATTGCAGAGGTTCCGCTTGACCCTCTTCATCTGGGTCTGATTCGGGCTCAATTTGATACAGCAATATAGACGCCATTATGTACATTTCCAATGAAGCAACGAATGGTATGGGGCGTGGCGTATCCGGATGCTTCAGCGAATCACTATACATTGCACATTGTGTATTTCGGAGGGAGTGACTTCATAGACCCAGGAAGTCAAACGAGCCGTTCAAATGACAATGGAAACAGAGGTGTGGAATAACAGATGTTTAAATGTTGATATTTTAATGAAAATGTTTTGTTTGAAGTTACTGTTATGATGATCAGTGTTTGCTTTTATTTGGCTCATGGTCCTTGACTTTTATTAATTTATTTATAATTCTATTAATTAATTTATTCTCTTTCTCATCAACACTCATCATGCAAAACTCAACAATGGTGACGATCAAAACATATTCAAATATAAATTGTAAACAAATCCAGCTGCATATTATTCACGCAGCAATGCATGCTGGGAAGCCATGAATGAGTTTTGTATTCTGGCATGAAGCATGTCATCAGATGTCATCAGATCTAATGGTGTCTTTAGTGTTGAGTTGTCAGTCATATTTGACCTCTGAATCACAACAACAAAAGCAACAAAAGAGATAGCATTTGCATTTGGCTGCCTGTGTTGGTTTTGATGAGAAATATTTGAGTTCATAATATGTCTCTGGCTTTTGGTATCTTGACATTAGCATCTTTGTGATTCTGAGAAAAAAAAAAATCCTCATATTTTAACTCTTTACTACATATGTAACAGTTACAAGGGTTAAAAAATATTTGAAAAAGAAAAGAATCAACAACATTTTTGTCATGTTCCTGTCACTTCCCGGACTCCAATTCCCATAATCCTCCCTGCCAGTCACCTGCACACACTTCACACTAATCACTAATCACCACACCCAGCTGCAGCACATTAACCGGACTATATAAGGCTCTCATTCACCACACATCATTGTGAGGTCTTGTTTACTCTGTAGCATTTCTGAGCGTTAGTTACCCTGTCTGTCTGCCTGTTTCTGATCCTGTCTGCTCCCCGTGTACGAATCTCTGCCGCCTGCCCTTTGGACCTTTTGGACTGTTTATTGTTTCCTGGTTTTGTGAATGATATCTGCCTGCCCTAATTCATTGCCTGTTCCTCGACTACGATTCTGCCTGCTCTTTGCCATACCTGTTTGCCACTGTTTGACCATTGCCTGTCTTACTACGAACTTTGTTTAATAAAAACCTGCAGATGGATCTTACCTTGAGTTCTGCCTTGTTACAGAAGACCTCGCCCAAAACAAGGATCCAGCAGCTTTTCTGGAGAACCCTGGCCTGGTAGGAACATTGCACAATTGTTGTTATGGCTGAAGCAGGGCACGCGATCGTTGGAGGATTATATTAGAGAATATTTGGTCATTGAGTACTGTTCAGATCTACCGGACTGTGTGCTGATAGACTTTTTTTGTGATGGCGTTAACCAACTTCTTCAGACTAAACTTAGACAAGAGGGGCCGCGTTCATTACTCAATTGCTTTTTGGAATATGCATTATTGACGGTTGGCTCTCCATTTACTGTGGGTGTCGCGGAGGAATGTGACACTTAATCTATTCATGTAATGGCTGCCGCACTAGAAAGCACTCACAAAATGGCAGCCATAACAACACCAAGTCAAGTCACCGCTGATCTTCGTGAGCCAAGTCATGTCACATGTGATCTTCCTGAGCCAAGTCAAGCCACATCTGATCTTCCTGAGCCAAGTCAAGTCACAGTTGATCTTCCTGAGCCAAGTCAAGCCACATTTGATCTCCCTGAGTCGAGTCAAGTCACAGTTGATCTTCTTGAGCCAAGTCACGTCTCCACTGATATTCCAGAGCCACGTCACGTCTCCGCTGATCTTCCTGAGCCAAGTCAAGTCACAGTTGATCTTTGTGAGCCAAGCCAAGCCACATTTGATCTCCCTGAGCCAAGTCAAGCCACATCTGATCTTCCTGAGCCAAGTCAAGTTGATCTTCGTGAGCCAGTGATGATCTTCCTGAGCCAAGTCATCTGATCTTCCTGAGCCAAGTCAAGTCACCGCTGATCTTCGTGAGCCAAGTCATGTCACATGTGATCTTCCTGAGCCAAGTCAAGCCACATCTGATCTTCCTGAGCCAAGTCAAGTCACAGTTGATCTTCCTGAGCCAAGTCAAGCCACATTTGATCTCCCTGAGTCGAGTCAAGTCACAGTTGATCTTCTTGAGCCAAGTCACGTCTCCACTGATATTCCAGAGCCACGTCACGTCTCCGCTGATCTTCCTGAGCCAAGTCAAGTCACAGTTGATCTTTGTGAGCCAAGCCAAGCCACATTTGATCTCCCTGAGCCAAGTCAAGCCACAGTTGATCTTCGTGAGCCAAGTCAAGTCACAGTTGATCTTCTTGAGCCATGTCACGTCTCCGCTGATCTTCCAGAGCCACGTCACGTCTCCGCTGATCTTCCAGAGCCACGTCACGTCTCCACTGATCGCCCAAAGCCACGTCACGTCTCCGCTGATCGCCCCGTCATGTCACGTCTCTGCTGATTGCCAGTGTCTATGGACAAGATGGCCGCCCTGCCAGTGTTTACGGACAAGATGGCTGCACCAGAGCCCGAGTCGGCTCCAGACTCTGCACCAGAGCCCGCCGTGGCTGCCCGAGGCTCCTGACCTGCCGTGGTTGCCCGAGGCACCCGACCCGCTGTGGCTGCCCGAGGTTCCTGACCCGCCGTGGCTGCCTGAGGCTCCTGACTTGCCATGGCTGCCTGAGGCTCCTGACATGGAGCCTAGAGTTCCTGGACCTGCCCTGGAGACCTCCATACCTGTCTGCATATCCTGTCTGCTCCCCGTGTACGAATCTCTGCCGCCTGTCCTTTGGAACTTTTGGACTGTTTATTGTTTCCTGGTTTTGTGAATGATATCTGCCTGCCCTAATTCATTGCCTGTTCCTTGACTACGATTCTGCATGCGCTCTGCCATACCTGTTTGCCATTGTTTGACCATTGCCTGTCTTACTACGAACTCTGTTTAATAAAAGCCTGCAGATGGATCTTACCTTGAGTCCCACCTCGTTATTTAACTTTTAATCTTAAGTCCACACACTTCTCCCCTTCAAGGAAAGTCTTCCCATGCAGGATATTGAACGTTTTCTTCTGATGAGAGATAATTGAGCATATGTATGTGTGTGAGAGGAAATATTATATATAGTGTTAAAAGATATTTTTGGCTTTAATATTTGTATGTTGTGGTAACCGTTAATAAATACTTGAGGCGTGCTGTATTGTGAATACAGTCATGTCTATCAACACCCTTCAGCCGTGACTTATTCACAATACAGCACAGCTCGAGTACCTTATTAACTGCATAATGTTTTATTTTCCTCCAGGGGGCGCTCAACATAATAAATGTACTAGAAATAAAACATGGAGAGACTCTTGAACCTCTGAGTGAGAACACTTTATTGATAAAGGCAAGTAAATACATATGGCAAATAGCAGTAGCAAAGTGAGTATATCTTTATCAAGACGTTCAGATCGGATGCCTGTTGTCGGGTTTCCTGCTCTGACTGACTGAGATTTGTCCATCAGGAAGTTCAGCACCCAGTTACAGAGGGAAGGTATCAATTCCAGGTGAGGATCTTTTGGGAGAGCCTCTGTGGTATGACTGTGTTGAATGCCGAGCAATAATCAATAAATAGCATTCTCACATGTGTCCTTACCCTCCAAATGAGGTTTGCACACCAGACAAAATGGATATCTTTTGACAAAATCTGGCGTTCAGGGCTGGATTTGATATTTCTGATGTGAGGATTCCATCCAAATCTAACAACATAAAATAACATGAAAGCATGGATCTGTCCTGTATTGTCTCAACAGTTCAGGCTGCTGCTGGTGGTGTAATCCCAGCTAACAGAATTTTGTTATAAGAATGTTCTATAAATATTCTATAAGTGTTAGTTCTTATTTTGGACACTAGATGGCACTGTAGTTAATAGTGGGATGTTATATTTTATTTGATGAAATTTAAGGGTCATGGTCTGGAGCCCCAGACATGACATGCAGGAAAAATATAGTTGGCTAAATCATGCGCACAATTTACTAATTCATTCCCTCGATTTGCTAAAACATGCGCATGGTACTTGAAGTGTGATCATCTTCTGTTGGCGACAGATGCATACTCCACATGATCCTCCTCTTTATGAACCTGTCAAAAACACAATATATAATAATAAATGCATGTCCTTGATGTTTGTTTCCTGATGCTATTTTTAATGCTAGCAAAATAATAGTTACTATAAAAATGTATTCCAGTACAAATGGCACATAGACAGAATTGTGTTGATTTCCCAAAAGCATTGTACGAATTGCAAAAGCACGTACAGTATGTGAAACTCTGAAGATTTGGACTGTGATGTCATCAACTGACACAGGAAGTACTTCATCAGTGGCTCATTGTGAACACTGAAAATACGAACTAATGTTGATCTGTTACTCTTTAGTTACATGGTAGAATGAGTCTCGTGAGTATTATGGCATATGTTTCTAATTTTATGGCTTTTATACATAACTAATATGTTTCTGTTTTGTGTTTTTGTCTGTATAATGATCATCCGCACAAGTGCACTCACTGCTGAAATGACACACAGACACACAACATGAATCTTACCAGTTTCTGTTCTTTTTCTTTTGTGGAAAATCGCCTCGACATAAGTGATTTCTTCTTCACGAGTCTCAACTGTGAAGATATAATAAATAGATGGATTAAAACAGCAAAACTCATTGTTGATAACTAGATCTGATTCTTTACAACATATATGTTATTAAGGCTGTCAAAGTTAACGTGTCAATGCATTCATTGCTGCATTACATTAAAAGATAAATTCGCTTTGACCTTCACTCAAAGAACAGAGTTTGAATCCCATATTTGATAATAATATAGCATAAAGAGAAAACTAGAAGCACATTTTTGGAGGCCATCATTTTTGAGCAGGAACACCGTAAGTGTAACAAGTACAAAAACTATATTTTGGGTGGAAGTTGTTATACCCTGTTAGAGCAAAGTCAGTGAGTTTAAGTATAATATGATAACATTAAATAGCATTTTTAGGAAAAAGAAAATCCAACACAACATGAGGGTTAAAAGGAACTACACTATTAAAGCATATTATTATTTGTTATAACACTTATTACTTTTGCTAATTCAATAGCCATTTATAATTTGACACTTGCCTTCCTGATCAGTTTTTCTACATTTCTTGCAGATGCAGAAGATCCCGACTGCAGCAACAATCAACAGAGATCCAGCGGCGGCAGCAGAGATCAGGCCTGTTATAGACACTGTCATAGCGTCTGTAACTGTAGAGAGAGACGGTCATTAGTGTGATAGTGAACATCATTTTGCTGCTTTACAGTTAAAAATTAATTTCAGAGAATCTACTTTATTTCATTGTATTTCAGTAAAAATCAAATTGTATTTTTTTATTTCAGGCTGAAAGGCAGCAGAGGAGGTGATGTGTGTATGTATATTAATATGATAAACAATCTGAGGTATGTCGACGACACAAAACAAAGGAAGATACTGGAACATCTGCTGAGGAAACGCAAGAGAAGAAAGTCAAATGATGGGACTAGAACTGAACATGAGGAAGAACAAGATCATGTCAACTGATGACATTCAAGCTCAATAGAGAAGAAGTTGAGAGTATGAACCTTTTAGGTGGTGTGGTGACCGCTGGTTCAACTATCACTCAAGAAATATTATGTAATTTGGTGGTGGGCAAGACATGTTATGAAGTCTTTAGACAAATATTCACAAGCAAAGACATCAGATTGCTGACGAAGATGAGACTAGTTTAGACCCTCATATTCTTCTATGTTCTGGATGATCCAGAAACAAAGGAAGATTGACTCATTTGAAACATGGAGAAGAATCCTGCGTGTGCCATGAACAACAACACAGACCAACAAGTCAATCAAAGAGGAACCCAAAGCACAAATAATGAAACTGCATTTGTTGTACTTTGGTCACATGGGTTTGAAGGGAAAGATCCCTGGAAAAGGATCAGCAGCACTGTGATTATACAGAAGATTAGCTTTATCAATATAATCTGAAGGATTTCTCAAAACTTGATCTGATTTAAAAAAGAAAAAAAAAAAAAGTTCTTTTAGACACACACAGACATCAAGAATCAGTCTGTGAATCTCAACAGTGGTGAGAATAATAAAGCATGTTGCAGTGCATTCTGGGTGCCACCAATCAAAATTCATCCATGGCTCCCATCATGCATTGCTGCATGAATAAATTATGAGCTGAATTGTCTTAGTAATTTCCTTTATTCTCATATTTTATTTTGTTCTGTTTATGTGACTTTTTAGTAGCTTGATTTCTAATGTTCAGAGTTGATCTGTTGATCAGAATATGTTGCTTGTCACCGTCGTTGAGATTCACAGGCTGATTCTTGATGTCTGTGTGTGCCTAAAAGAAAGATTTTTTTTTTTTTTTTTATTTAATCAGAACAACTGTTTGTGAAATCCTTCAGATTATATTGATAAAGCTGATCTTGTGCTGTAGAATCACAGTGCTGCTGTAATCAATAATGTAAATCTAACTCAGAGATTGGGCTCTAAATGAGTTCAGTGATTCAGATTTGTCTGGATGTTATAACTCAGTTAAAACAGCCCAAACAAAAATTTATTTTAAAATGTCAAGGGTCAAGAGCCCAACTAAAACAAACACTCATCTCCACGATGGTGGCTTAAAAATTGTGATTTTCTCCTTTGGTGATTCTGCTTGTTATCATCAGGTGTCTTCAATAATGGTCAATCATCACTCAATTAATCACTTAATTAACTCATTAACTTTAACACCGCTTCAGTGTTCATTTAACACTCGTATTTTAACACTTTAACACTCTTGAGTATGGTCTCACATGTACTCCCAGGAGAGTTAATTTAACACTGCAGTTTTTGCTGTGTATTACATCTTGTGAAAAAGGGTTCTAGGGCACCTTTAATGTAAAACAAATTAGGAAAATTAGTCATTTTAACAAACAAAAACACATGTTTAATTATGTATTTATTATTGAAAATTATATATTTTTAAAGTCACCATTTTGGCGAATAGCATTTCCTTTAGTTGTGTTCTTGATCCTTGAGCTTTCTAATTGACTTTTTTTTTTTTTTTTTTTTTGATTTAACAGAAGCTTTAGAAAACACACTTTTTAACTCTCAGAAACAACTTATGAAAGAAATAAAGTCAAACTGGTCTGTAATAAGTGAAGATGGTAAAGCTGTTTGTGGAGGTGTTTAATCATCCTCTGCTCAGATCTTGAGAAATGTCATTGATTTGATTTGCAGTTGATGTTTCAGTGGCTGACATCAGAAATGAATTTAAATGGGAATAAAGTTCTCAACCGAAACATGGCTGAAACATTTGAAATAAAATAATTACTTACAATTAACATAAAAGGACAGTTTAAATAAAATAATTATTTATTTGGTTGAACTAATAAAATAAGCCACATTATAAGTTACATGAACATTAACATTGGTATTGAAAACTATTGAATGTAAGTTCAAATAACTGCATTTGTCAAGTTTAAAGTACTTAAAATTCTAAGTTAAACTTAAATAAGTAAGTTGAGTGAACAAAAAAACATTTTACAGGGAACATTTGTACTGAAAACTTAAGGTAAGTTCACCTTACTTTCATAAAGTTAATCCAACTAAACTTTATATGTTCAAACAACATTAATTTTGGCAAGTTGAACATACTTAATATTCTACGTAAAGTCAACTTAAAGGGTTAGTTCACCCAAAAATTAAAAATCTGTCATTTATTACTCACCCTCATGACGTTTCACACCCGTAAGACCTTCATTAATCTTCAGAACACAAATTAAGATTTTTTTGATGAAATCCGATGGCTCAGTGAGGCCTCTATAGCCAGCAATGTCACTTCCTCTGTCAAGATCCATTAATGTACTAAAAACACATCTAAATCAGTTCATGTGAGTACAGTGGTTCAATATTAATATTATAAAGCAATGCGAATACTTTTGGTGCGGCAAAAAAACAAAATAACAACTTATTTAGTGATGACCGATTTCAAAACACTGCTTCATGAAGATTCGGAGCACAAATGAATCAGTGTATCGAATCATGATTCAGATTGCGGGTCAAACCGCCAAACTGCTGAAATCATGTGACTTTGGCGCTCCGAACTGCAGATTCAACACACGTGTGAATTCATGAAGCTTCGGAGCACAGTGAATCTGTACAGATTCACTGTGCTCCGAAACTTCATGAAGCAGTGTTTTGAAATCGGCCATCACTAAATAAGTCGTTATTTTGGTTTTTTGGCGCACCAAAAGTATTCTTGTCACTTTATAATATTAATATTGAGCCACTGTACTCACATGAACTGATTTAAATATGTTTTTAGTACATTAATGGATCTTGAGAGAGGAAATGTCATTGCTGGCTATGCAGGCCTCACTGAGCCATGGGATTTCATCAAAAATATCTTAATTTGTGTTCCGAAGATTAACAAAGGTCTTACGGGTGTGGAACGACATGAGGGTGAGTAATAAATGACAGAATTTTCATTTTTGGGTAAACTAACCCTTTAACTGAGTCAGTGCAAAAAGATAACTCAAAAAGTTAAGTTGAGTGTATGGATTTTTAGATTTTTTTTATTTGCACAGATTTTTTTATTTAACTCACCAGAGACAACGAGAATGAAACTCCTTCTCATACAGTTGAGCTGTAGTTCATAAACTCCAGCATGTTCAGTTCTGGTGTCTGTGATGGTCAGAGATCCAGTTTGATTGTCCAGTTTCAGTCTGTCTCTGAATCTCCCATCAAGAACATCATCATATACAGTGAAGCTGTCGGCCGTTACATTGATTTCAGCTATTGAAGTGTTTTCATTTCCAAACCTCCACTGAATCACATCATCATCCTTCATTTCAGTAAGACCAGAGTTTAGAGTGACTGAATCTCCCTCAATCACTGACACTGACACTCTTTCATAATCACCAAACACACCTGAAGAACAGAGTTTTTCACAGATTAAAATCACTTGATGTTGGTTTGATGAAGCTTCACTAAAACACTTTTAATCATTAAAATGTAAAGTGAATAATATTCTGCAGCAGTACAAAGACAAAAGATGTTGAATGAAAAGAGAAATAGATTTATATATTGAACATTAACTAACAAAGACACTTTTAACTGTAACATATTTGTTCTGGTTTAGTTTTCTCTCTGTTTGCTCTGTTTATCTGCCTGTGTTCTCTATCATTACCCAGCAAACATCTGGATGTTTAATGACCATTGAAAAGACGTCCCACCGACACGTCCCGTCATGGTTGAAAAATAGTTTCAAAATGAAATTTGAATGGACGTCTATGACTTTATCTTCTTAATTAAATAATTAATTAATTATTAGATATTGAACTACCCTTATGAAAAACTAGTATACTTCAAGTTCATTTGATCAAGTATACTAAAGTAATGTTCAAGTGTATTTTTTAAGTATACTTTATGTAGTAAGTATAATATCAATGTACTAGTAGTAAACTTGTAAGTGTACTATTTTAATACCGCTTGGGACTAAATTGGCCCAATTGAAGTATACGTTTAAGTGTACTATAAGTGTAACAGTAGTAAACTTTAACTAGTTCACAGCTACGTTTCTCATTTGTACTGCATCTGTACTAAAAGTGAACTTATACTAGTATACTAGTAGTTTACTATTTTAATACTAGTAGTAGCTACATTTTTAGTATACGAAAGTACACTTTGAAATATACTCTCAGTAAACTGCTAGTTTAGTGCAAGTATACTTTTAAGTTTTCTTTAAGTGAACATGACATCACACTTATAGTTTACTTTTTATATATTATTTTTGCACTTTAAGCATACTTCTATGTTCCTACACAGCAAAAACTGCAGTGTTAAATTAACTCTCCTGGGAGTACATGTGAGACCATACTCAAGAGTGTTAAAGTGTTAAAATAGAGTGTTAAATGAACACTGAAGCGGTGTTAAAGTTAATGAGATAATTAAGTGATTAATTGAGTGATGATTGACCATTATTGAAGACACCTGATGATAACAAGCAGAATCACCAAAGGAGAAAATCACAATTTTTAAGCCACCATCGTGGAGATGAGGGTTTGTTTTAGTTGGGCTCTTGACCCTTGACTTTTTAAAATAAAATTTTGTTTGGGCAGTTTTAACTGAGTTATAACATCCAGACAAACAAGTGGAAAAATGGTCAGGTGGTGTTGGTTATGTTTTTACATAATCATTATTTGCTTAGAATCACTGAACTCATTTAGAGCCCAATCTCTGAGTTAGATTTACGTTATTGATTACAGCAGCACACTGTGATTCTACAGCACAAGATCAGCTTTTTCAATATAATCTGAAGGATTTCACAAACAGTTGTTCTGAGCAAAAAAAAAAAAAAAAATCTTTCTCTTAGGCACACACAGACATCAAGAATCAGTCTGTGAATCTCAACAGTGGTGAGAATAATAAACCATGTTGCAGTGCATTCTGGGTGCCACCAATCAAAATTCTCCAACACCAATCTCCCATCATGCATTGCTGCATGAATAAATTATGAGCTGAATTGTCTTAGTAATTTTCTTTATTCTCATATTTTATTTTGTTCCGTTTATGTGACTTTTTAGTAGCTTGTTTTCTAATGTTCAGAGTTGATCTGTTGATCAGAATATGTTGCTTGTCACCGTCGTTGAGATTCACAGGCTGATTCTTGATGTCTGTGTGTGCCTAAAAGAAAGATTTTTTTTTTGCTCAGAACAACTGTTTGTGAAATCCTTCAGATTATATTGATAAAGCTGATCTTGTGCTGTAGAATCACAGTGCTGCTGTAATCAATAATGTAAATGAGATTGGGCTCTAAATGAGTTCAGTGATTCAGATCAAATAATGATTATGTGAAAACATAACCAACACCACCTGACCATTTCTTTCACTTGTTTGTCTGGATGTTATAACTCAGTTAAAACTGCCCAAACAAAATTTTATTTTAAAATGTCAAGGGTCAAGAGCCCAACTAAAACAAACCCTCATCTCCACGATGGTGGCTTAAAAATTGTGATTTTCTCCTTTGGTGATTCTGCTTGTTATCATCAGGTGTCTTCAATAATGCTCAATCATCACTCAATTAATCACTTAATTATCTCATTAACTTTAACACCGCTTCAGTGTTCATTTAACACTCTTATTTTAACACTTTAACACTCTTGAGTATGGTCTCACATGTACTCCCTGGAGAGTTAATTTAACACTGCAGTTTTAGATATTATTTTTTATACTTGAAATACCTTGAACTGTACTTTAACTCTTTCCATTTTAAAAACATTTTATTGTAGCTTCATGAATCCTTTTTATCAACACTTAAATGTAAGTTTTTTTTTTTTGTTTTTTTTTTTTATTTAAAGTAGATCGAGTCCATAAACAAGTCCACATATAGGCCAAATATACTTAGACTTTTGTCAAGTATACTTTAGTGCAATTTTGAGTATATATCTCAGAAGTACATAAAGTATATTTCTGAGAAGTATATAAAGAGTAGACTGAAAGTATACTTTCTTATTTTTAGTTTAAAAGAAGTATACTAATTGCACACTTGAATAAACTTCTTTTTAAAAATTAAAAATCGGTAAATGACTATTTTTGGCCAGGTACACAATGTTGCCATCGGACCAATGTTTGCTGGAGTTTTAATTAATCCCAGACCTGATTCTGTTCTTGCAACTATCTCCCTGTTATTTAAACCCTGAATTCTGTTCACTTCATCATCCATTATTGTGCATGTTATGTGGTTGTGTTTCTCCCCATGATTCTCCTTTGTATTGTGTGCATCATTAGATTATGTGACATTTAAGTGCCCAACTACAGCCACCATCGCTGACACTAACAGTTAAAATTAATCTTCTATAACTAATTTAACCAGCAATTGATCACATGGTACTAGAACAGAAACAACTGAAACCATAAAAACACTTTTAAACTCACCATCCAGACGCCACAAACTGAGCAAAAGTAATTTGAGAAACATTTTCTTCATCGATTCACTGAAAAATCCACAATAGTAACTTTTTAAAATGTCTGAAAACATTTAGATTGACCTGAAACACATCTGAAGTGTGATATTAATCTGGTTGGGTGTGAATCCTCCCCCAACCTCAGTTAGTTTCCGCTCACACATCCGTCTACGTTAACATCACGAAAATCAACAAGCTTTTTCTGATCTTACATTTTCAAATGAATTCTGGCCCTGAAAGAAAACTAATAGCAGAAGAGTGAAATATTGGATTAGATATCTCACAGCAGAAACTCCAGTGTTAAATTAACTCTCCTGGGAGTATATGTGAAACCACACTCAAGAGTAAAGTGGTAAAATAAGAGTGTTCGTCACCGGAGCTCACACTGCGCCTGCATCTTACGTCATAACCTCGGACGCCACTCTCTTGTGAACACACACATATGACGGTTAGCGGAAGCTAGAGATTACAGGTTATAAAGTTTTAAATATGGATATTTTTCTTATACAAACACATTGCTTCACTTCAGAAGGCCTTTAATAACCCCCTGGAGCCGTGTGGACTTCTTTTGTAATGGATGGGTGCAATTATTTAGACTTCAATTTTTGGGGCACCATCCACTCCCATTTTAAAGCATAGATTACCCTGGACATTATTTAATATAACTCAGAATGTATCTGTCTTAGAGAAGAATGTCATATACACCTAGGATGGCTTGAGGGTGAGTAAATCATGGGGTAATTTTCATTTTTGGGTGAACTAACCCTTTAATTTAACACTGGCGTTTTTGCTGTGCTGTATCTACTGTGCTATTTAGTGCTGTGAGCTCTCAATCATGTGACCTCTGACCTATGGCTCTTATTTGACTGTTGATGGTTTTTATTTCTGTGTGTACTTTATATTTATTTCTGTGGACTTTATTTCAGTGTAAAGATGTTTTGTGTGGAGTGGAAGATTTTGAGCTTTTTATTAGCAGGAGAGAAAATGAAGAAACACTTCAGCCACAAACTGCTGACACGCGAATAAACCACAAACATCCAGCAGAAGCCGTTTACCCACCTGACAGATCAAACCAGACACACTGATGTTTGTACAGATAAAATAAAGAGAAAAAAACATTGCGTTCTGGTATATTTGACTGGTATATTTGACTCAATAGCCAGTAAATCACATTTATAATGTTTTCCTCTGTTGTTACAACAAAATTCAATATAACATGAAATCATTAATTTAGAGAAATATCATTTGGTTACCAGAAAGTTTGGGTCTTGGGAAAATTTGATGTGAAATGCTTTTGATTGCAGACTTTGGTATTTTGGTGAATCTGAGAAAAATAACTCTTTTAAAACTCTAGTTGAGTTTACCTTTGTCATTTCATCTGAAGAAACTGAGAAGTGTAGATTTGATACCAAAGTGTAGAAGTGATTTTTGATAGCAATCTTTCTTTTGAAAACCACATTTCTGGGTTTGTAAAACCACTTTTTTCCATCTTAAAAATGTCTCTAAATTACAACAAATGCTCCCAATGTCAGAAGCAGAAAAGTTAATTCATGTGTTCATGACCTCAAGGCTAGATTATTATAATGCTTTACTGGGCGGGAACTTCACATAACGTCCAATGTTCTTGTTACATCGGAAGAGGAATGGTATTTAATTTAATGTGAAATGCTTGAGTTCATAAGCAGATGTTTTGCTTTTGATTGCAGACTTTGGTATTTTGGTGAATCTGAGAAAAATAACTCTTTTAAAACTCTAGTTGAGTTTACCTTCGTCATTTCATCTGAAGAAATTGAGAAGTGTAGATTTGATACCAAAGTGTAGAAGTGTGTTTGTAGTATTTCTGGCGTTTGTAAAACCACTTTTTTCCATCTTAAAAATGTCTCTAAATTACAACAAATGCTCCCAATGTCAGATGCAGAAAAGTTAATTCATGTGTTCATGACCTCAAGGCTAGATTATTATAATGCTTTACTGGGCGGTTGCCCTGCAGACCTAATAAACAAACTCCAGAAACTAGAGTTCTTACTAGATCCAGGAACTTCCCATAACATCCAATGTTCTTGTTACATCAGAAGAGGAATGGCATCTAACCTAATATCAGTCTGTGTCTCATTCTTATCCCGAGGTTACCGTAGTCAGATGGATCTGGTCTGTGTCCAGATCTGCACATAAGGATGACCACAACAGCCCTGAATGTCAACAAAGACCGTGACAACTAGACAAGCCTTAGAGACAGACCGCCTGTGAAGACCTCGTCGACTAGACAGTCATCGGCACAGATCCTCAGCAAAGACCACGAGAACCAGACAAGTCCTCTGCACAGACACTATGACCAGCTTCATCTCCTCCCTCCATATGCCGGCATGATGTATCCCAATTTTCAAGCAGAAGGAGCTGGATAAAATATCATCACATCATGTTCATTCATCTGGTCAGAGGAGACCCGACTAAACCTGGTTTCTTCCAATGGTTTTTTTCTTTTCTCTGTCACCTGATGATATTTGGGATCCTTGCTGCTGTCACCTCTGAATTCGTAGTTGGGGACATTTAATATTATTGACTAGAATGCACTGAGCTGGATGATAACATCTCTGTTTTGCTTTATAGCTGAACTGAACTCATTTCACAATTAATGAAATTAACCGAACTGAATCAATACTGGACTGACTTCAGCTGAACAATAGCACTTTTGTTCTGCTTTACATAATTGAATTCTGTTTGCATTATTGAATCTTTATTTTCTTAATTAAAAGCTACTTTGAAACAATATTGTATAAAGTGCTATAATAATAAAGGTGACATGACTTGACTTGAAGTGTAGAAGGTATGTGTGAAATCGACGGGGCATGGAATGAGGTTATAGGACTTAGTTCGGCACTAGTCCACCTCATTTTATGGTGTACTCGCCAGGTAAGTATGGAGCCATTTTTGTGAGTAGGAGCCTTTGCGCAAGTTCCCCTCCCTAAAGACTTAAAGTAGTAAGGGGGATGAGTCCATAGACATGTACTATCAAACTTGCTTTGGGGCAAAGCTTTCTGGTATTGAGTCGCCCAGGGCCTGACCCAGGTTAGGCAAGGACATATTGCAGCCATTTCTGGTTACTCAGAAGCAGAGACTTCCTTCTGAGCAGTTATCTGTTAGACATAAGGGTTACGCGCAGATGCTTTGTACCCTTTCTCTGTGGAAGACCCTGGTATCACCTATGGTCCCACACTTAGGGTGTTCTGCGTCTAAAGACTACCTCGACAGACACCACCGTCATGGGTTGGGGTGCTGTTTTAAATAGCCGTCTAGCTCAAGGCAGCAGGGAAGGTCATCATCTCTCCACTTTTGAGTCAATCATGTGTTGGTTTGGCTGAAAACTTGGGGATAGTCCCCTGGACTCCAAATATGAGACTGATTTTAAATGTAGCTCTAGAGCAGGGGCTTCATTTTCTGGTTTCAGTTTCAGTTTCCTGAGGTCCCACACTTGGTGCTGTTGCTCTCGCAAGACTATCATGATGGATGCCGGTCTTGGATGGCCGCCCAGCTCACAGTCGGATCCGGGCTGTATCCAGATCAAATGGAAGATCTGTGCCTAGACATGACCACAATGCATCTCTGAAGTGTCAACAGAGATTGTGTCAACTAGACCATCCCCTGTGAAGGCCTCATCGACACGACACCCAGTGGCACAGATCCCCAACAAACCGTTTCCATACCGGCGTGATGAATCCGATCTTCAACTAGATGGAACTGGATTAAATATTTTGACTGTTGCGATCCCAATCTGACTTATGACCTGTAACGCTGCCTGAATCATAATCACGCACTGTTCATTGTTGGCCAAAGGAGAACTGGCCCCCTGACTGAGCCTGGTTTCTCCCAAGGTTTTTTTCTCCATTCTGTCACTTGTTGGAGTTTGGGTTCCTTTCCGTTGTCATCGTTTGGCTTGCTTAGTTGGGGACACTTGATATTCAACAATGTTTTTGATCTGTCTGCATTGACACCATTGTATGTCAACTGAACTGAGTTGGATGATGACATGATTTCTCCAGAGCCGATGTATAGATAAATTAACTAAATTAATAACTATTGATTTTTACAAAGGAATGAATCAATACTGAGTTTACTTAAGCTGGGCAGTGACACCATTTTCTTTTAGAGCTGCTGTGCAACCAAAATTATTTGTCAGTTATCACTGTAAAGCTGCTTTGACACAATCTGCATTGTAAAAAGTGATAGCGAATAAAGGTGACTTGACTTGACTCATCTAATATGGCATGAGGGCTGTATTTCTAGCATGAAAATACTTTTCCTACATTTGAAGGGCTAACATGTGTTGATCCAGACTGGTATAATGTATAAATGTATAAATGTAGCAAAATGGAAACAATTGAAGCCATAAAAAACACATTAAAAACTCACCAACTACCATAAACAGAACTAAAATTATTTGATTGGTGATAGCAACATCTGAAAACACTTGCTATGAAACACATCTGAACTGTGATGATTATCTGGTTGAATCCTCACTAAACTGGAATCAACCTACATCACAGGTTTTTTTTTCTTCTTATCAGAGGAAGTCATGAAAATGAACACGCTTCCGCTGCTCTTTAGAGTCAATTCTGGTCCTGCATGAGTGTTGGATTAGAGATCCAGATCTTACGGCGTGTTAGTGCTGAGTTGTCAGTCATATTTGACCTCTGAAACACAACAACAACAAAAAAAGAGTACAAATTTGTATTTGGCTGCCTGTGATGGTCTTTGAGTTCATAATGAGATCGCTCAGCTTTTGGTATCTTAAAATTAGTATCTTTGTGATTCTGAGCAAAATAACTCTTGTAGTGAATTAACTCAAAGGGGAAATAATAATAATTATTCATAAATCATTATGATTATTAATTATGATTAATTATGAAAATGTAAATCAGTTAATCAGATTAACTGGATGTAGCTACATTAAGATTAATGTTACAATCAATTAACCTGTTCGTCCAGTGACAATCAGTGTTGATTGTTTATTAATTATAATAAATGTTAATTTCCAGGTTATGGAAAAACAACGTTCTTATTGTACCGTACTACTCAGAGCACGTAGTCAGGATCTAAATCACTTAAGAGGCAATTTATTAGCAGACGGAGTCAGAACCAAACATGTATTGTGCACAATCTTTATTAACTAACTCACAAACACACATAACATACATGCAGGTCACACACATACGTAGGTAAGAATGAGCCATTATAGAGTTGAACCGGAAGTGGAACCGGGAATGGAGCTATAGGAAAAAGTCAAAGGCAATCTGAAAAAGAATCATCAGTTTCCTCAGTAATAAAACACCTTTGCTGACAAAGATAAAGTTTACAAATCAATACTAAATTGCTGTTTAGTGTTCAAATGTGCATCGGATCTGCAGGCTGAGGAGAAATCTTGATGATTCGGTCTGAAGTTTCCAGTATCTTCTGTGTTGGATGACGTACTATGAAACAACTTATAGATGAGCACATGGCTGGGTTGTAGGCCTTGGCCTGAAAAGGCCTGCAGCAAGAAGGGGGTCTCTTCAGTCATCCAAGAAGCAAGAAAGGAGAGAGGGAGTGCCATTGTTCACTGGCTTTTAACCTCTGGTCAAAATCACACCTCCTAGTTGTTGACCTGACCAATGAAGATGTTGTATTTCCTGGTGACAACACGCCTCCTGTCAGGGCTTTTACGACCGAGCAAGATTAACTGGCTGAGTTTTTGAAGAACAACTATTAAAGATTCTTGTAATACTGATGTGTTGCACAGGTATGGACAAACCGCATACACAAGCATTTAAATCTTCTCGATACGAACCCATAGACACTAAACATGGCATAATTGAACTTACCTTAAATGTATCAAAAAAACATGTGAATACAATGATTGTAATACAGCAACGGTAATAATTCATACCATTTCCTGGGGATGTGCATGTTCATTTATAGAACAGTCTGTCTATACATTAATGCAAGAGAGTCTGTGTTATGTGGGGATAATGCAGGAAAAATGCATGTTTTCGTGTGTCTCTTCTCTGCTCTCAATGTGGCAACCACATTCTTTAGTGCAATAAAACTTGTAACTAAGAACTTCTCAGGGGATGGGGGACAGGCCACAGAGTGCTTTAAACAATTATTGGTTAACTATAACAAATAATTGTGTCTGATTTGTCTCAGTCGTTACACTCTTTTGAAACTCTAGTTGAAACACATGTGAGTTTACCTCGGTCTGTTCTTCTTGAGAAACTGCAAAGTGTAGAGGCCTGGATCAATTTCCTGCTATTCAGGTTAAGATACGATGAGCTCACACAATAATCCTCATATTGTAACTCTTTACTACATATATAACAGTAAGAAGGATTAGAAAAATGAACTGAAAAGACATTTTAGTGAACCAACATCTCCAAGACAATTTCTCCAAGACATAGACAGCAGCAGTAGCAAAGTGAGTATACCTTTATCAAGATTTTCGAATCAGATGCCTGTTGTCGGGTTTCCTGCTCTGACTGACTGAGATCTGTCTGTCAGGAAGTTCAGCACCCAGTTACAGAGGGAAGGTGTCAGTCCAGAAACACATCTCATGCCACAGGAAAATCTGATAAAATAATCTGCAGAACCATCAAGATATAATCAGGACATTACCTAGGATTGTCAAAAGGGGAGAAATCGGCCCAAAATCAGCCCGATTATCTTGTTGTGTGTACCCAGCATTACTTGTTACATAGTATTTGTCACATAATACTGAACACAGTGTCATCTAGAGGCTTTATCGAGTAAATAACGTGTAAATTCAGGGTGAGACACTAGATGGAGGTGTTGATCCTCAGATGAGACACAGAGACAAATCACATTTAAAGACTTTATTGTTGCCTGATGGAGGAAATGGAGCACCGATATGTGTTTCACTGTGTTCTCAAAGTATATTATAATGTGTCCCTAATCAGTGTTTGCTAAGCTGTGGGGGAAGTTGTTTGTTTATTATTATGTATAGAAAAATAAAATTAATGTTCTTAATATTAATTTAAACATTTCCAAATAATGCTTTAATAATGTAAAGCTTTACATGTGGCACACTGCATATACAAAGTTAGTATTCCTCCAGGGGGCGCTCAACATAATGTATTAAAACATGGAGAGACTTTTGAAGCTCAGAGTGAGAAAACTTTATTGATAAAGGCAAGCAAATACATATGACAGATGAACAGCAGTATTAGTAAAGTGAGATCTGTGTGTCTCTTTATTAATTTTGTATCTGAAAGAAGTATAAACAATAAAGCCTTACAAATAAGATTTTTAAAAATCTGACACTGAAAGAGAGAGAAGCTCAAATAATCATCAGTGTTTATTACAACAAAAACACTAGAAGAACAAAAAACACACTTGAAGAATCTTTAAAGTTCAGCGTTCTGCTTTAGATTTCAATACTTCCTGAAAAAAGATGAACATATAAAGCCAATAATTATTAAATCTCACAAATATTAATATATGCAAAATCAGTGTGTGCGAAATGACCATCAATTAGTTACCTGATGTGTGAATATGTGCTTGATCTTGTTCAGCTCTTCTGGATCTGATGTCATAAACCAGAATAATGACAGTAGCCACGCCCACCAGAGCAGAGAGGACCAATCGGATCACGGCTTCAGTAGGACCACAACAGTGGACAGAGTCTGAGGAATAAAAACATCAAACTGAGATCAGATCAGTCAATAAACACTAATATCAGCGCTGACATCAACTAATATCAGCACTGCCGTACCTGAACATGTGTGACAGAGGTGAGTGATGTCCAGATGTTGAGTCTGGTTGCTGATGGGATTGTTCAGCACACAGCTGTAGGTGTTTTTATCCTGATATTCCACCTCCAGAGGTAGAGAGAGACTGATGCTGAGATCAGACACACTGATGCTGGACAATAAACTGTTTCCTTTGTACCAGGAGAGAGTCACATGACTCACATTCACAGCTGAACACACCAATGAACATGATGATGATGATGATGAAGAACATTGTGAAGAGTTACTGCTGATGACAGGAACAGACAGACGAGCTGAAAAACACGACAGAATAAACAGAAATATGAATAAATTTAATTAGCAATCTTGTTTTTGGTCCAGTGTGTCGAGTGAGTGTTTATATCTCAAACTATATAATGATTCAACATTTCAAAATGGAAATGGTTTATAAAGTAAGAATGTTTGAAGGTCAGGAAAAATGATCTCTTCTCACCATAGACAGAAACACTGAATGTCTTTAATGACGGTTTTGCTCCAATTATCTGTAGTTTATAATATCCAGCATGTTCAGTTGTGATGTTTGTGATGGTCAGAGATCCAGTTTGTTTGTTCAGCTTCAGTCTGTCTCTGAATCTCCCATCAAGAACACCATATAAAGTGATGCTGTCGTCCTCTTTATTGATCTTAGCTATTGAAGTCTCATAAAACCACCAATAAATTGCATCATCTTTCTTCATTTCAGCAAGACCAGAGTTTAGAGTTACTGAATCTCCCTCCATCACCGACGTCACTTCATCTACATCATCAAACATAGACACGGAGAACAAACAGAAACAAAGGTTTGTCACAGATTAATACTGTTAAGTAATTTTATATATATAATGTACTAATTTTTAGTACATTAATGGATCTTGAGAGAGGAAATGTCATTGCTGTCTATGCAGGCCTCACGGAGCCATCGGATTTCAACAAAAATATCTTCATTTGCGTTCCGAAGATAAACAAAGGTCTTACAGGTGTGGAATGGCATGAGGTTGACTAATAAATGATATTATTTCAATTTTTGGGTGAGGATTCACAGAGGAGAATCAGAGATAATGTGCGAACCATCTATAAAGACTCGTGGGACTGCCAGTTCATTTGTCTCGGGTTTTTCTTCTCACCTCCTGTTTTCTATTTTTCATCTGGGCAGACTTCAATCCCTCTGACAGACGTTACAAATTAGTTGTACACACACACATACAGTAATCCTCAAATCTTTGGATGGCAACACTTCTGACAAATTTAACTATTCTTTACAATAAACAAGCACATCTACACAGCCTCTCTCCATAAAATCTTGTTTTCCAACTCCCTGGAAAGTTCTTATTTTGGACATACTTCAAGACATATCTGTAATTCCAAAGTACAGTGAAGATCCACACTGGTGCATTGATATGACAACCCACACATTAGACACAAAACATTAGATTCATCTGCACTGAGGAGTCGTGCCGATGCACAACCCATGTAAAGAATTAAAAGCTGTAAATAACTGCAGTTTCAGGTTTCAAACAGAGATGCCGACAAAGAAAAGTTACAGACTGCAGCTTTAAATAGCTTAGACCAGGGGTTCCCAAACACATTCCTGGAGCCTCCACAAAACTGCATGTTTTCCATGTCTCCTTAATCAAACACACCTGATTCAGATCATCAGCTCATTAGTCGAGACTCTAAGACCTGAAATGGGTGTGTCAGACAAAAGAGATGTGCACAATGTGCAGTGCTGGGGAGGCTCCAGGAATGAGTTTGGGAACCCCTGGTTTAGACAATATTATAAAACAACAAAAAGAAACAACATGTTACATTTATTTCAATTTTGTCATTAAAGAAAGGTGAAACCAATATTTAACTCACCATAGATTCTGAGAAAGTAATCAATCCATGTATAGAGGATCAGTCGTTGATAACTTCCAACATGTTCAGTTGTGATGTTTGTGATGGTCAGAGATCCAGTTTGATTGTTCAGTTTCAGTCTGTCTCTGAATCTCCCATCAAGAACATCATCATATACAGTGAAGCTGTCGGCCGTTACATTGATTTCAGCTATAACAGGTCCCTTTTCAAACTTCCACTGAATCTGATCGCCATCCTTCA
Organism: Culter alburnus; assembly: GCA_028476615.1. NCBI lineage: Eukaryota > Metazoa > Chordata > Actinopteri > Cypriniformes > Xenocyprididae > Culter > Culter alburnus. The sequence continues at coordinate 121,548 of JAOTNS010000879.1, forward strand.
TTTCAGTAAGTCCAGAGTTTAGAGTGACTGAATCTCCCATTTTCACAGACACTTCCTTAATTTCTGTATTAAACAGCAGAAGCAAAATGGAGTTTGGATTATAATTAAAAAAAAATCTTTGTTCTAATATAATACATAAAACAAAGGAAACAAATAAGCTCACCAGCGACTGTGAGATTGAATCTCTTTCTCACACTGTTGATCTCTAGTTGATAAACTCCAGCATGATCAGTTCTGGTCTCTGTGATGGTCAGAGATCCAGTTTGACTGTCCAGCTTCAGTTTATCTCTGAATCTCCCATCAAGAACATCATCATTTACAGTGATTCTGTCGGCCTGTTTATTGATTTCAGCTATTAAAGTGTATTCATTTCCAAACCTCCACCGAATCACATCACCATCCTTCATTTCAGTAAGATCAGAGTTTAGAGTGACTGAAAATCCCTCAATCCATATCTTCTCTTCATCAGCACCAAACACACCTGAAGAACAGAGTTTTTCACAGATTAAAGCTTTAAAATCACTTGATGTTGGTTTGATGAAGCTTCACTAAAATACTTTTATCATTTAAATGTGAAGTGAATAATATTCTGAAGCAGCACAGATCAAATCAAATTTTATTAATAAGCACATATAAAATCAACCTTGGTTGCTGAAAGTGCTGTTCATGAAAGTAAAAAAATGAAAACAGGAAACACAATTGAATTACAAGACATTAAAAGCACAAGAGAGTTTTGAGCATGAATTTAAATTCTGTTAATGTAGAAGCAGTTCAAACATGTGTTAGTTTGTTCCACAACTTAGGGCCAGCCACTGCAAAAGCTCGATCTCCCCTGTGTTGTAAGCGAGATCATGGGAGAGACAAGAGATGTTGATGTCTTGATCTAAGTGATCTGGATGGGTTGTGAGAAACAATTAAGTCAGAGAGGTATTTGGGGGCTTGATTTCAGCGAGCTTAAATTAAAATTTTAAAATCGATTCGATATCGGAGAGCGCAGAATTGGAGTAATATGATCATGTTCACGGGCAGCTGCGTTTTGGACCATTTGAAGACGAAAAATTGAAGAGAGAAGAAGCCTGACATATAGTGAGTTACAATAGTCAAGTCGTGTGGAAATAAAAGCATGAATAACTGTTTCAAATCTATTCCTGCTTAAAAATGATTTGACTTTGGCTAGCTGGCGCAGATGATAAAAACTGGTCCTAACTATCCCAAATTGTTTGTTTAGTTTAAGACTACTGTCAAGATAAAATCCTAAATTTTTAATGTTGGTGGTAAGGTATGATGATAAAGATGATAAATGAAAAGAGAAATTGATTTTATATGCAAAAATAACTTAATAGAATGCATTAATGCTGTTGGTTGTTTGAGCTTCATATTTAATAAATCACTAATAACTGAATACCTAGGAATAACTTGAATTCAAACTTGCTCTCACATTACTATCATGGTTTATTTCTATATGAAAATAACAGTGAATGTTGATCCTCTCTGAATAATTTATCACATGGTTACAGAACAGAAACAACTGAAGTCATAAAAACATATTTAAAACTCACCATCCAGACGCCACAGACAGAAACAGAGCAAAACTAATTTGAGAAACATTTTCTTCATCGGTTCACTGAAAAGCTCACGATAGTGACTCTTAAAATGTCTGTAAACACTCAGATTGATCTGAACCATGAATGAACTGTGATATTTATCTGGTTTTGTGTGTGAATCCTCCCCCTGCCTCAGTTTGTTTCCGTTCACACGTCCGTCTACTTTAACATCATGAGAATCAACAAGCTTTTGCTGATCTTACATTTTCAAACGAATGCTGGGCCTGTATGAAAACTAATATCAGAAGAGTGAAATACTGGATTAGATATCTGTGTCTACTGGTGTTATTTAGTGTTGTGAGCTGTCAGACATATTTGATCTTCTTCCAATCAATTTTCCTGCGTCGGTGCAGGGTCCGCTGTTCTGCACGCCCATCTCCATTTGGAAAACGACACCCTTGCATTTTCATGTGTACAGCCAATCCGTATATTTTTTTTAAATGACGATGTCATCACCCCATGTCTCGAACCTAGTCAGACACCACTACGTCACGTAACAGCAACAAACAATAGTGGACTACATGCTTGTGTTTGTGCCGCAGAAGCTACTGAGCCTATTAGCTTTACTAAAGTAAAGCTTTATTATTAAGCTTAACTAAAGTTTGTATACAGCGCATAAGGTTTGTGCGTGTGCATGCTCCAAGTCATTATTATCAAAATCCTCAGTGTTAAATTAACACTGCTGGTGTTTATATTAGTGCACACTCAGTGTTAAAAGGTAACACTGAATCGCTTAATTACCTAATTAACTTCAACACTCTTAGTGTGGACTCATATGAGCCCTGAGCAGTGTTAATTTAACACTGGGAAATTGGCTGTGTACTAACCTTTAAATGACATTCTACTAACATTAAGAATATTGTACATTTTTTTGTTCTTGGACTGTTACAAATCAGTGTTCCTGGAATGTAAGGTATGAAACGTTATACCTTATTAAAAAAACGCTTCTCTAACGTCAAGAAAACTGGATATTTTTTACATTCCCAGAACCAACCGTGAATGTTTGGAGAACATTCTTATAAAAAAATTCTGTTAGCTGGGAAGTTTGTGGGTGAAGTGTCTTTTATCCAAGTACGATAAACTCTTGCACGTGCACTTTAAGAGTACATGCTTTCTCTGTGTGATGTACTAGCCTGTTATAATGCAGTTGGAATTCCCCCAAACATCAAGATATGATGATAAAATCTGGATGACATTCATATCTTTTTGTATGAATGTCATGTGACCGAGTTAAGCAATAACACACTAGCAAGAGTGCTGTTTTCCCTGAACATCAGCATGATTGCAAATGTGATATTGATTTTATGCAACAGTTCAACAAACAAGAAGTTAACATTGAGTTACATTTTAAACTTTTTGCTCTGTTTCACAACAAATAGTTCCACACAAAACAGAGACACAGAACATGCAGAATTCATATTTAACCCTCAGGGGTCTGAGGATTTTTGGGGCCCTGGAGAAGTTTTGACATGCCCTGACATTTGTGCTTTTTTCAGTTGTTCATAAACATATTAATGGAAAAAGTGTCATTACACTGTATTCAGCACAAACTAGGCTACAATAATATGTGAGGAACATGTATGTACATGTTTGTGTTTTTGAAGGAATAATGTTTATGCGTGGTTATTGAAAAAACAAAAAACTTAAGTCACTGAAATAAGGCCAAAAAAATATATTAAATCTTTGTTCACAGGACTTCAGGGTATTTGAGGTTGTAGACTAGAGTTTTGCTTCAAAATGAGGTAAAAATTATGCTGCCTGCTTGTTCATATAAAACAATAGAGAGATTTAAATTTTCTAAAACATCTTTGGTCAAGAAACACAGTATGCGTTGAGGCGTGAATCCTCATGTATAATGGGTGATTCTCACCTGAGAAGACAAAAGATTTGCATTAAGAGCTCTAATGAGCTGCATAAATAATGAGGCCTTTCAGTCAGGTAGGCTGTGAAAAAACCTGTGAGACATTGATCATGTCTCAAGCTCATGGTGTATATCAAACATACAGAAAAAACAGCAACACTGTGAAATATTATTACAATTTAAAATAATGGTTTCTATTATATTCTTTAAAATATAATGTATTTCTGTGATGCAAAGTGTCTGAACAATTATGTTACCTCTATGGCATTTTTTAGGCTTTTAGCTTAAAAGCATGCACATTTGGAGAAATATTGATGGATTCTCATATGTTTTCAATTTTCTATACAGAGGAGTAATATTCAGGATTTATTGTCATTACAATGAGTGCTGGATACTGTGTTTACAATTCATACTTGAAGCCGAGGGCGCTCTGTACACCTTTTGTCCACAAATGCCTGATAAGAAGAATAGGCAATCCAGGAAATAACTGAACTAACAGAGGCCAGAGATCGCTAACTATGGCTATTCAAAACACTTTTCAAGACAATAAATACCGATTGAGACGATGTATGGATGTATTGACTGAATTTGCGTCTGAATAGCGCTGGCTCAATGGGCGTGGCCGCATTAGCGGATAATGAGCTGAATCAGGATTTCTGACATGGCTCTCTTTTCATACAGATTACATAAACACAGAATGTTTGTTTTCGATTTGACTTACATGATTTAAAACCTGACATTTCAACGTTTTTTTAGACATAAGTCTAATTTTTTTGTCATTAGTATTCACTAAGTTACAGTTCATTTTCTGAGAACTATCAGATTGGACTTTGTTCAGAGGGAGACGAGAGATCACGCATCATGTTAGTTTTCTTTATTTTACAAAAAGCACAACATTTTGTTTTTACTCTGAGTGTACACAAATAAAAGAAAATATTCCACAGATTAAAATGGTGTATAACTCTTAATTGTATGTGCAACATTGACAGAGTATTTTGAGTCTCTTTCACACTGGTTAGAAAAAAAATGCGGTGATCACGCCGGCGTGACCGCCGACCCAGAGTGTTAAAAAGTCTTTTTGCGGCTTAATATTGACAGACACTAGTCTATATCTCGATTAGAATAAAGAATTTAGGAATAAAAAATTTACCATTCACAATCCTCGGCCTGAACAAGTTGATCCTCGAAATGGAATTGAAACCAGTCATGCTCTTCCTGTCATGTGTAGATGTTGTAGAGACGAGGTGAATACGGACATCCACAATAAATGAGTATTTTATTGAACAACGAAGGAGCAGACACAATCAGGAAGGCGTGACTGTGACATTACCTCCCCCTCCCGGTAGGCGCGTCCACGCGCCTCAGATGGAACAACGGGGGAGGGGGGGTGGGTGCCCTGGAGACCTACACGCAGGTGCGGGGGGAGGTGCAGACGGGTGCGGAGGTGTCCAAGGCGGGTCTATGACCTCGGGCCGTCACGGCGGGTTAGGAGTCTCAGGTAGCCGTGATGGGTTAGGGGCCCTGGGCAGCCATGGCGGGTCAGGAGTCTCGAGCGGCCGTGATGGGTCAGGAGCCGCGGATGGCCATGGCGGGTCAGGAGCCGTGGGTGGCCATGGCGGGTCAGGGGCCGTGTGTGGCCACGGCGATTCAGGAGTCTCGGGCAGCCGTGACCCACATGTGTGACGCCCACATGTTCCCCATCCACGGGTACATAGCCCCCCCAAAAAACTTAAAATGGTGGTAAAGCGGGGGCTTGGTGGGTCAGGGGCGTGGAGCGGCCATGGCGGGTCGGGGCCTGGAGCGGGCATGGAGGGGTCGTTGGGCGGGAGCAGACTCGTTGGCAGCTGGAAGCGGGCTCGTGGAAGGCAGGAGCGGGCTCGAAGGGAATAAGAGCGGGCTCGGCGAGGGTTGGAGCGAGCTCAGCGAGGACTGGAGCGGGCTTGGCGAAAATTGGAGCGAGATCGAGGAGACTAGGAGCAGGTTCGAGAAGGCTAGGAGCAGGTTCAGTCCAAAAGTCTATTAACCAGTCAACCTCCCTTTGCGAGGGCTCAGACTGGGCGGCAGGCTTTACAGGAGGCTCTGGCTGCTCGGCGGCAGAATCAATTGGGGGGTCCAGTGAGGCGAGGGTTGGAGCGAGCTCGGCGAGGGCTGGAGCGGGCTCTGCGAAAATTGGAGCGAGATCGAGAAGACTTGGGGCAGGTTCGAGGAGACTAGGAGCAGGTTCAAGAAGGCTAGGAGCAGGTTCAGTCCAAAAGTCTATCAACCAGTCAACATCCCCTCAGACTGGGCGGCAGGCTTTACAGGAGGCTCTGGCTGCTCGGCGGCAGAATCAATTGGGGGCTCCGGTGAGGTAGCGGCCCTCCTTCTGGGCCGTCTGGGCCTCCTTTTGGGCGTTTGGGAATTTGGGTTAGACAGGACACCAGGGGAACACCCACTGGAGGGGCATGTGGTGGAAACTGGCAGCTGGCGAACTGGCCAGGCTGCCTGTATTTCTGCGGGGACTGGACGAGGAGAACACGATTCATTCTGAACCTCTTCAATCTCATAATCAGAACATTTCAGGAAAAGAATCAGATTAAGTCTTGACTAGGGAAAAAAAAAACACGCAGGTTCACTAAAACGAATCGTGTCCTTGTCCAGCCCCGCAAGAAAACAAGCATTTAATGGGGCATCTGGCCAGTTCACCAAATAGCAAGCTCAGTAAACTCCTCCACATAACTCTCCAGCGGGCGACCATCCTGCCGAAACCCACACAGGCGGTCCTCCGCTAAGGCTTGTTGGGGAGACAAGGGAGACTCAGGGAATAGGAATAAACCCATCTTTTTGTAGATATCCAGCGGTTCGGCCCGTTCTTCTGTCACGTGTAGATGTTGTAGAGACAAGGTGAATACGGAAATCCACAATAAATTAGTATTTTATTGAACAACGAAGGAGCAGACACAATCATAAATGCTTACAAACATTAAGAATGGACAGGGAGTGCTAGGAGTGAGTCCAACTTAAAGGGAGTGCTAATGACAATAAACAGGTGCAGGGAATCCAGGAGAAGCGGGAAGGCTGATGAGGGAAGTGAGTTCAGGTGTGCAGACAAAGAGGATCGTGGGAACTGAAGTCCGGGAAGGCGTGACTGTGACACTTCCTCTGAGGTAAATCCTTTTAGAATTATTCCTCACCGCATCTCAAAACGATGAAAAGTACCTGAATCTGACTAAGCTTGATACATTTTTTAAGAATTCATTGGGCGTGGCTGCATTAGTGGATAATGAGATGACTCGCGAACGACTGACATCTCTCTCTTTTTAAACAGATTACATAAACAGAGAGTATTTGTTTTCGTTTTACATGATTAAAAACCTGACATTTCAATGTTTATTTAGACATATGTCTCATGTTTGTGTGATTAGTATTCACCCATTTACAGTTAATTTTCTGAGGAAGATCAGAATGGACTTCATTCAGAGAGAGAGACGACAGATCATGCATCATGTTAGTTTTCTTTATTTTGCAAAAAGCACAACATTTCGTTTTTTTTTCTCTGAGTGTAAAAGAAGAATAAAAACTAAAAGAATAAAATAAAAGAAGACATTTCACAGTTTTGAATAATGTATAACTCTTATTTGTATGTCCAAAATTGACAGAGTATTTTGAGTTTCTTTATACTTTTAAGAAAAAAACTGAGGTGGTATCGCCGATGTGACCGCCGACCCCTGAGAGTTAAGCAGAATCACTGAAGGAAAGAGAAACAACAACAACACAAACTGGAACTGATTTGCCACAGCCTTAGATGAAATCAACTGAAGATAAATTAATACATTTAATCTTTCAAGATCTCAGCAGAGGAGGATTAAACAACTCCACAAACAGCATTACCAGCTTCACTTATTTCTGTCATACATCTACAGAAGTTCTTGTGAATTAACAGAAGTTTAAATGTTGATATTTTAATGAAAATGTTTTTTTTGAAGTTACTGTTATGATGAGCAGGGTTTGCTTTTATTTGGCTCTTGGTCCTTGACTTTTATTAATTTATTTATAACTTTATCAATTAATTTATTCTCTTTCTCACCAACACTTATCATGCAAAACTCAACAATGGTGACAATCAAAACATATTCAAATATAAATAGTAAACAAATCCAGCTACATATCATTCACGCAGCAATGCATGCTGGGAAGCCATGAATGAGTTTTGTATTCTGGCATGAAGCATGTCATCAGATGTCATCAGATCTAATGGTGTCTTTAGTGTTGAGTTGTCAGTCATATTTGACCTCTGAATCACAACAACAAAAACAACAAAAGAGATAGCATTTGCATTTGGCTGCCTGTGTTGGTCTCGTAGAGAAATATTTGAGTTCATAATATGTCTCTGGCTTTTGGTATCTTGACTTTAGTATCTTTGTGATTCTGAGAAAAAAAATAACTCTTTTGAAACTCTAGTTGAAACACATGTGAGTTTACCTCGGTCTGTTCTTCTGGAGAAACTGTGAAGTGTAGAGGCCTCGATCAATGTTTCCTGTTATTTAGGTTAAGTTATGAGCTCACACAATAATCCTCATATTTTAACTCTTTACTACATATGTAACAGAAGCAAGGGTTAAAAAAAATATACCGAAAAGAATCAACAACATTTTAGTGAACCAACATCTCCAAGACAATTTAACTTTTAATCTTAATCCACACCCTTCTCCCTGTCAAGGAAAGTCTTCCCATGCAGGAGATTGGACGTTTTCTTCTGATGAGAGATAATTGAGCATATGTATGTGTGTGAGGAAATATTATACATTGTGTTAAAAGATATTTTTGGCTTTAATATTTGTATGTTGTGGTAACCATTTTATAAATACATGAGGCGTGCTGTATTGTGAATACAGTCATGTCTATCAACACCCTTCAGCCGTGATTATTCACAATACAGCACAGCTCGAGTACCTTATTAACTGCATAATGTTTTATTTTCCTCCAGGGGGCGCTCAACATAATAAATGTACTAGAAATAAAACATGGAGAGACTCTTGAACCTCAGACTGAAACACTTTATTGATAAAGACAAGTAAATACATATGGGAAATAGCAGTAGCAAAGTGAGTATATCTTTATCAAGGGTTTCCTGCTCTGACTGACTGAGATCTGTCCATCAGGAAGTTCAGCCCAGTTACAGAGGGAAGGTGTCAATTCCAGGTGAGGATCTTTTGGGATTGCCTCTGTGGTATGACTGTGTTGAATGCCGAGCAATAATCAATAAATAGCATTCTCACATGTGTCCTTACCCTCCAAATGAGGTTTGCACACCAGACAAAATGGATATCTTTTGACAAAATCTGGCGTTCAGGGCTGGATTTGATATTTCTGATGTGAGGATTCCATCCAATCTAACAACATAAAATAACATGAAAGCATGGATCTGTCCTGTATTGTCTCAACAGTTCAGGCTGCTGCTGGTGGTGTAATCCCAGCTAACAGAATTTTGTTATAAGAACATTCTATAAATATTCTATAAGTGTTAGTTCTTATTTTGGACACTAGATGGCACTGTAGTTAATAGTGGGATGTTATATTTTATTTGATGAAATTTAAGGGTCATGGTCTGGAGCCCCAGACATGACATGCAGGAAAAATATAGTTGGCTAAATCGTGCGCACAATTTACTAATTCATTCCATCGATTTGCTAAAACATGCGCATGGTACTTGAAGTGTGATCATCTTCTGTTGGCGACAGATGCATACTCCACATGATCCTCCTCTTTATGAACCTGTCAAAAACACAATATATAATAATAAATGCATGTCCTTGACGTTTGTTTCCTGATGCTTTTTTAATAGACATATAGACAGAATGTGTTGATTTCCCAAAAGCATTGTACGAATTGCAAAAGCATGTACAGTATGTGAAACTCTGTGATGTCATCAACTGACACAGGAAGTACTTCATCAGTGGCTCATTGTGAACACTGAAAATACTAACTAATGTTGATCTCTTTAGTTACATGGTAGAATGAGTCTCGTGATTATTATGGCATATGTTTCTAATCTTATGGCTTTTATACATAACTAATATGCTTCTGTTTTGGTTTTTGTCTGTATAATGATCATTCGCACAAGTGCACTCACTGCTGAAATGACACACAGACACACAACATGAATCTTACCAATTTCTGTGCTTTTCTTTTGTGGAAAATCGCCTCGGCGTAAGTGATTTCTTCTTCACGAGTCTCAACTGTGAAGATATAATAAATAGATGGATTAAAACAGCAAAACTCATTGTTGATAACTAGATCTGATTCTTTACAACATATATGTTATTAAGGCTGTCAAAGTTAACGTGTCAATGCATTCATTGCTGCATTACATTAAAAGATAAATTCGCTTTGACCTTCACTCAAAGAACAGATCAATGAGGCCTATGATCAACCTGTGCTGACAGAAAACAAGTTTGAATCCCATATTTGATAATAATATAGCATAAAGAGAAGCACATTTTTGGAGGCCATCATTTTTGAGCAGGAACACCGTAAGTGTAACAAGTACAAAAACAATATTTTGGGGTGAAGTTGTTATAACCTGTTAGAGCAAAGTCAGTGAGTTTAAGTACAATATGATAACATTAAATAGCATTTTTAGGAAAAAGAAAATCCAACACAACATGAGGGTTAAAAGGAACTACACTATTAAAGCATATTATTATTTGTTATAGCACTTATTACTTTTGCTAATTCAATAGCCATTTATAATTTGACACTTGCCGCCTTGATCAGTTTTTCTACATTTCTTGCAGATGCAGAAGATCCCGACTGCAGCAACAATCAACAGAGATCCAGCGGCGGCAGCAGAGATCGGGCCTGTTATAGACACTGTCATAGCGTCTGTAACTGTAGAGAGAGACGGTCATTAGTGTGATAGTGAACATCATTTTGCTGCTTTACAGTTAAATTAATTTCAAGAATCTACTTTATTTCATTGTATTTCAGTAAAAGAAAAACAAGATCATGTCAACTGATGACATTCAAGCTCAATAGAGAAGAAATTGAGAGTATGAACCTTTTAGGTGCCCTTGTGACCGTTGGTTCAACTATCACTCAAGAAATATTACGTCATTTGGTGGTGGGCAAGACATGCTATGAAGTCTTTAGACAAATATTCAAAAGCAAAGACACCAGATTGCTGACGAAGATGAGACTAGTTTAGACCTTAATATTCTTCTATGTTCTGGATGATCCAGAAACAACCCACACAGCAGGGGACTCCTAGGCGGATCCGCATTCAAGTTGCCAAATCCGCGTGACCGTCACATTCGTTTTGACGCCGCCCAGACCGTAACGGTTGTATCAATTTGCGGGTCCCAAACGGACCCGCCGCGGAGGTAAGGTTTTAATCGCGGATGCAGCGCGGAGCCAAGGCGGGTCCGTGATCCGCCTTCGTTGCGGATCCGTCACTGCGCGCAAGTGGACTCCGATACGGGTCCGTTCGCGGCAGAGGTGGAAAGTCCAGGGGTCAGAAAGTAAAAGTCCTGCCATATTTTTTTCCACCCGCTGAAGCGCTGTTAAAGTTAATGAGATAAATAAGTGATTAATTGAGTGATGATTGATCATTATTGAAGACACCTGATGATAACAAGCAGAATCACCAAAGGAGAAAATCACAATTTTTAAGACACCATCACAGAGGTCATAGTTTGCTTTAGTTGGGCTCTTGACCCTTCACTTTTTAATATTAGAATTTGTTTGGGCTGCTGTAACTGAGTTATAACAGCCAGACAAGCAAGAGAAAAGATGATCAGGTGGTGTTGGTTATGTTTTCACATACCCATATTGATCTGAATTGAATTTGATCTGAGTTAGATTTACATTATTGACAGCAGCACAAGATCAGCTTTATCAATAATCTGAAGGATTTCTTAAAAGTTGCTCTGATCAAAAAAAAAAAAAAAATCTTTCTTTTAGGCACACACAGACATCAAGAATCAGCCTGTGAATCTCAACAACGGTGACAAGCAACATATTCTGATCAACAGATCAACTCTGAACATTAGAAAACAAGCTACTAAAAAGTCACAGAAAACAGCAAAATTTAAATAGTGAGAATAAAGAAAATTACTAAAACAATTCAGCTCATAATTTATTCATGCAGCAATGCATGATGGGAGCCGTGGATGAGTTTTGATTGGTGGCACCCAGAATGCACTGCAACATGCTTTATGATGGCCACCACTGTTGAGATTCACAGGATGATTCTTGATCTCTGTGTGTCTAAATAGAGCCTTTTTTTTAAGAACAACTTTTGATGAAGCCTTTGAATTATTTTGAAAAAAACTGGATCTTGTGGTGTAGAATCACAGTGCTGCTGTAATCAATAATGTAAATCTAACTCAGAGATTGGGCTCTAAATGAGTTCAGTGATTCTGATCAAATAATGATTATGTGAAAACATAACCAACACCTGATCATCTTTTAACTTTGCTTGTCTGGTTGGTTTTAATACAGTTAAAACTGTCCAAATAAATTCTAATATTAGAAAGTGAAGGGTCAAGAGCTCAACTAAAGCAAACCCTCATCTCCACGATGGTGGCTTAAAAATTGTGATTTTCTCCTTTGGTGATTCTGCTTGTTATCATCAGGTGTCTTCAATAATGCTCAATCATCACTCAATTAATCACTTAATTATCTCATTAACTTTAACACCGCTTCAGTGGGTGGAAAAAAAATATGGCAGGACTTTTACTTTCTGAGCCCTGGACTTTCCACCTCTGCGCGATACCTCCACGGTGGATCCGCCACGGAGTCCTTTTGCTGTGTGGGAAGACCAAAGGAAGATTGATTCATTTGAAACATGGAGAAGAATCCTGCGTGTGCCATGAACAACAACACGGACCAACAAGTCAATCAAAGAGGAACCCAAAGCACAAATAATGAAACTGCATTTGATGTACTTTGGTCACATGGTTTGAAAGGAAAGATCCCTGGAAAAGGATATCAGGATTGGGAAGACTGAGGGTAAAAGGTCCAGAGGAAGATCTCCAGTGAGATACAATTACAATGATGACAAGATGGACACTGGAGGATCTCATCAGACTAGTGCAAAACCAAATCCTTTTTAATTCTTTATTCAATCAAATCACAAAGACTCGAATCTGAGCTGATGGGACATGAAAACAACATGTACATAAATAATCCATATCCACATGTTTATGTAAAAACAAAAGAAGTAAATGAACACACTAATATCAGCGCTGACATCAACTAATATCAGCACTGCCGTACCTGAACATGTGTGACAGAGGTGAGTGATGTCCAGATGTTGAGTCTGGTTGCTGATGGGATTGTTCAGCACACAGCTGTAGGTGTTTTTATCCTGATATTCCACCTCCAGAGGTAGAGAGAGACTGATGCTGAGATCAGACACACTGATGCTGGACAATAAACTGTTTCCTTTGTACCAGGAGAGAGTCACATGACTCACATTCACAGCTGAACACACCAATGAACATGATGATGATGATGATGAAGAACATTGTGAAGAGTTACTGCTGATGACAGGAACAGGCAGACAAGCTGAAAACACGAGGGAATAAAGAGAAATGAGGATGAATGAAGATATTCAAGCAGACGAGGAAGAAACACAGAGAGGAACCAAGATGATCAAAAGTATTTAACTCACCATAGACAGTGAATTGAAGATTGAATCTCTTCCTCACATTGTTGATCTTTAGTTCATAATCTCCAGCATGTTCAGTTGTGGTGTTTGTGATGGTCAGAGATCCAGTTTGATTGTTCAGTTTCAGTCTGTCTCTGAATCTCCCATCAAGAACATCATCATATACAGTGAATCTGTTGTCCTGTTTATTGATTTCAGCTATTAAAGTGTTTCCAAACCACCACTGAATCTCATCACCATCATCACCATCATCATCATCATCATCATCAGTAAGTGGATAGTTTAGAGTGACTGAATCTCCCTCCTTCACATACTTCATTTCATCATAACCACCAAACACACCTGAAGAACAGAGTTTGTCACAGATTAAAATCACTTGATGTTGGTTTGATAAACTTCAGTAAAATACTTTTAATCATTTTAATGTGAAGTGAATATTAATTCTGCAGCAGAACAAAGACAAAAGATGTTGAATGAAAAGAGAAATGGATTTATATATTGAACAATAACTAAAAAAGTCACTTTTAACTGTAACATATTTGTTCTGTTTAGGTTTAGTTTTCTCTCTGTTTGCTCTGTTTCCATTTGCCTGTGTTCTCTGTCATTATGCTGCGTTTCAGGCAGGTTTTTGAGCCCGCAAGTCATGACTTTAAATCACGACTCATGACTTTATAGCGTTCCAAGAAAGTCATGCCAAACTGTGTAAAAGTGTAAACAAACCAGCATGGCGGACTATACGGGGCTTATGCTCATTAATTATTTCTATCGCCAAAAGTGCTTACTCCTTACTTATTTGAGGGAAACAGAGAGGAAATGGCGCATAAGGCAAGAGAAGCTGTTATTCCTTTTATTTTACATTATTTTACCGTGCACTTGTATAAACACTGCATCCGTAGGGGCTGCCATTGTTGCTTCGCGGGCTATGCGACGTCAGAACCCGTAACTGGGAGTACATCGATCTAGTACAAGTTCACGGGTGGGAAGTCACGGCTTTGACTGCTTTTCCAGTGCACTTTCACGGGTAGAAGAAAACACGGGTTACGGGTTGCCTGGAACGCGACATTAGTTAATTAATCCCGGACCTGTTTCTGTTCTTCCAATCATCTCCCTGTTAATTAAACCCTGTATTCTCTTCACTTCATCATCCATTATCGTCTATGTTACGTGGTTGTGTTTCTCCCCATGATTCTCCTGTGTATCATGTGCATCATTAGATTAAAGACTGTTCTTTGAGTTATTTCCTGAGTCGTGCGCTTCACTACAGCCACCATCGCTGACACTAACAGTTAATCTTCTCTAAGTAAATTAACCAGCAATTATTACATGGTACTGAACAGAAACAACTGAAACTATAAAAATACATTTAAAACTCCAACCAGATGCCACAAACAGAGCAAAAGTAATTTGAGAAACATTTTCTTCATCGGTTCATTGAAAAGCCCACGATAGTAACTCTTAAATGTCTGAAAATTTTAGATTAACCTTAAAAATGACTGAACTGTGATATTTATCTGGTTGGGTGTGAATCCTCCCCCACCCTCAGTTAGTTTCCGCTCACACATCCGTCTACTTTAACATCAAGAAAATCAACAAGCTTTTGCTGATCTTACATTTTCAAATGAATTCTGGCCCTGAAGTCTTTGTTCCCCACACTTTTGTTAAAGGATTAGTTCACTTTCAAATAAAATTTCCTGATAATTTACTCACCCCCATGTCATCCAAGATGTTCATGTCTTTCTTTCTTCAGTCGAAAAGAAATGAAGGTTTTTGATGAAAACATTCCAGGATTTTTCTCCATATAGTGGACTTCAATGGACTCCAAACGGTTGAAGGTCAAAATCACAGTTTCGGTGCAGCTTCAAAGAGCTTTAAATGATACCAGACGAGGAATAAGGGTCTTATCTAGAGAAACGATCGTATGTAAATGTATATGCTTTATATATGCATTCCAAGTGGTTCCGCCAAAACCACACTTTTGTATTCTTCAAAAAGCTTACGCTGTATGTCCTATGCCTTCCCTATTCTACTTACGGAAAAAATGGAACTGGCGCTGCGTTCGTTCCGTAAGTCGAATAGGGAAGGTGTAGACTGTGAGCTTATTATTAGTGTAAAGATGTCCACTGAAGGCGAGTGTAGTGAGAACCCAAGTGCAGTATTTATTTAACATAAATGTGAACAAAATACAAAAGAGTCTGCAAAAAAAAAAAAGGCGAGGCTTTACATGACTTGGCTTGGAGAGAAAATGAAGAAACGCTTCAGTCACAAAATGCTGACACACACAGATATGACAAACATCCTGCAGAAGCTGTTTATCCACCAACAGATCAAACCAGACACACAGATGTTTGTACAGATAAAATAAATGAGAAGAAAAACACTGCAGGGTCCATTTGACCAGTAAATCACATTTATAATGTTTGCCTGTGTTTTTACAACAAAATTCATGAGCAATTATTAATGAAAACAAACAGTAACCTGTAAATGTAATCGTTAATTTAGAGCAATGTCATTTGGTTACCAGAAAGTTTTGGTCTTGGGCAAATTTGATGTGAAATGCTTGAGATCATAAGCAGATGTTTTGCTTTTGATTGCAGACTTTTGTATTTTGGAGAATCTGAGCAAAAATATCGATTTTAAAACTCTAGTTGAAACACATGTGAGTTTACCTTGGTCTGGAGAAACTGAGAAGTGTAGATTTGCTACCAAAGTGCAGAAGTGATCTTTGATAGCAATCTTTATTTTGAAAGCCACATTTCTGCAATTTGTAAAACCACTTGTTTCCATCTTAAAAATGTCTCTAAATTACAACAAATGCTCCCAATGTCAGAAGCAGAAAAGTTAATTCATGTGTTCATGACCTCAAGGCTAGATTATTATAATGCTTTACTGGGCGGTTGCCCCGCAGACCTAATAAACAAACTCCAGAAACTAGAGTTCTTACTAGATCCAGGAACTTCCCATGACATCCAAATGTTCTTGTTACATCGGAAGAGGAATGGTATTTAACCTAATCTGATCTGCACATAAGGACGACAACAACAGGCCTGAATGTCAGCAGAGACCATGACAACTAGACAAGCCTTAGAGACAGACCGCCTGTAAAATCCCCCCTGTTGAGAACAGGGCATGCATCAAGGACAACAGAATGACACTGCTTAAGTTAAACACAAGTTTAAGGGTGGAGCTGGGGAGGAGGTGGGTTGCAAGCAGTGTGCAGTGGAAGCAGCCAAACAGGCAGACTGTGAATGCATTTAAATAAGGCGCCCTGTTTGAAAGTCACCAACTTAGTACCTAGAAATTCGATCAGCAGATAAGGCTGGGTTTGAATTTGAAAAATCAGCTGATAGCGGAGCTTGACTACGTGACCTGCCTTTTTTGAGCTGCTTTACAACAGAATTGAATTCTGTTTGCATTATTGAATCATTCTTTTCCTAATTAAAAGCTGCTTTGAAACAATCTTGTATTTTAATAAAGGTGACATGACTTGAAGTGTAGAAGCATAGATCAATGATTTCAGAATAATGGGAACTTCTGCCATTTGTGTGTGTGGAATCAGCGGTGCATGGAATCAGGTTAGGCCAGGATATGGATTTAAAATCTGTGCGTACACACGCTTTATAAATGAGGCCCCTGGACTCCAGATATGAGACTGATTTCAAATTTCTAGAACAGGGGCTTCATTTTCTGGCAACCCTCTGTGAGTCATAGAGAGATGCTTCGTACTTTTTCTCTGTGGAAGAACCCAGAGTTTCCGGAGGTCCCACACTTGGTGCCTGTTGCCTTCGCAAGACTATCATGACGGATGCCTCTCTCACAGGCTGGGATTCAGTCTTGGATGGCTGCCCAGCTCACAGTCTCTATGTAGGCCACATCTAATATGGCATATAATCGCCTGTATTTCTAGCACTTCTCCTACATTTGAAGGGCTAACATGTGTTGATTCAGTCTGGTATAATATGTATAAATGTAGCAAAATGGAAATAACTGAAGCCATAAAAACACATTTAAAACTCACACCCTAGACAACACAAAACAAAACTAAAATGATTTGAGAAACATTTTATTCATTGATTCGCTGAAAAAAACAAAAAAAAAAAAAACATGATAGCAACCCATAAAAGGTCTGAAAACACTTGCTATAAAACATTACTGAACTGTGATATTTTTTCTTATCAGAGGAAGTCATGAAAATGAACAAGTTTCTGCTGCATGAGTGGATTAGAGATCCAGATCTAACGGGTGTGTTTAGTGATGAGTTGTCAGTCATATTTGACCTCTGAAACACAACAACAACAGAGTTTCACAAGTTCTTAGTAATTAGAACGCGTATGCATATTTGGCGTGCTGTCTGAGGACAGGGCTCTGAGCGCAGTATTTGGCCTGAATCCAGAGGACTCCCCCCATATTTCTGGTTAGGAAAGTAACCAGGCGAGTGTGAGGAGACAGGGTGGTGGAGGGATGCTGAAAAACTGTAACATGGATCCACTGGAGGTGGATGGGTTTACCCTCTGGAGTGAGAGCTTCGAAGGGATGAAGGGTGTAGAGGTCCAAAAACCTCGTCATTTGGAATGCACTTTGTGTCATCTTAATGAGACAATCAAGGAAGCGCCTTTGTTGCACATTTTGTATGCTGTTTAACCCGCCAAAAACATGCATTTATTAATTTAAGTTAAATATAATGTATATTGTGAAACATCTGAATGGACTGATAAAAGGAGCTGTTAAGTACAATATCATTTTGACCTTAATAATGTACCAAATTTAACTAGAACAATACTATACATACATTTATAGGTAATTGAACTCTGAACTCTTCTAACAGCATAAAGAACATGAAAGTATGGATCCGTCCTGCCTTGTATCAATGGTTCAGGCTGCTGCTGGTGTAATGGTGTGGAGATATTTTCCTGCCATGCTTTGAGCCCCGTTTAAATGCTCAAACTGGTTTCTTGAACATGACAGTGAGTTCATTATAATGGTCTCTACAGTCACCAGATCTCAATCCAATAGAGCAACTTTGGGATTTGGTGGAAAGGGAGATTCACGTCATGGATGTGCAGCCGACAAATCTGCAGCAACTGCTTGATGCTCTCATGACAATATGGAGCAAAATCTCTGAGGAATGTTTCCAGCAGCTTGTTGAATCTCTGCCATGAAGAATTAAGGCATTTCTGAAGGCAAAAAGGGGTTCAACCTGCTATAGCAAGTGTACCTGATAAAGTGTCCGGTGAGAGTATTTACAGTGTGTATTATACAGGTAAAGCTATTATTGTTCAAGAGTCTTATTTTGGACACTGATGGTGCTGTAGGTAATAGTGGGGATGTAATTTTATTGATGAAATTTAAGGGTCATGGTCTGTTAACTGCTAATTAGAAAAATTTAAGTATTCATTTTTTGAAAATGTTTTTTTTTTGAATTTGATTTTATTTTTTAAATAATTATTCTACCAGTATGTTTTTTGTATGTCAGTAAGGCAGCACAAGTGTCTCAGTGGAAGTTCAAGTTCACTGTCTCCTCAACAAGAAGGTTTGTTTGTCAGACAGGTCTTCTCTCACAATCCAAAGATGTGTGAATTACAGATGCTAAATTGTCTAAGGTTGAATGAAGTTTCTTTTATTTTGATGATATTTGGACAAACACACTGTCCTGTGAGTTGCTTTGAATTACAAATGGAATTACATTGAAATAAAAAATGAGTTTTAATTGAATGCATCCTGAGAGTAGAAAACAACTATAAATTGTCTAAATGAGACCTAAATGATGTTAAAAATATTCCACAAAACTTTCATTCTTTTCCTCAGTGAACATCTTTCAATGTGTGACTTTTGTGACAAAGACATTGAAAAGACGTCCTTCCAGACATTGTGTCTCTGTGGGTTATATATAACAAACTTGAAACTATTTGTTTGTTTTGGTCATTAAAAATTCAATAAAACTTGTCTAATCACTAAATTCAATAGATTAACACTTTTACCATTAATAATTTTTAAATATGTTTAATTAATAATTGAGTCCTATAATGTATTTTATTCAGAAATTATTTTTCTTTTATGATTTAATACAAACATATTTCACAAATCATTTCAGAAGTGAGGAGGACAGAAATGTTGGGGTGTATACCAGATTTTATCTGACCTTTCTCTCTATTGATAGATTTTTGTTTTTTTTTTCATCTCTTTGCTTTTAATTTGAAATCTAGGGAGCCCCTTAAGGGACGTGGTGGTGGGAAAAAAAGTAGGAAGAAAGGAAATTTTAAGTGCTGATGGAAAAAAAAAAATTTGGGATGTGAGGATTTTTTTTTTTTTTTTTTCAAAATCTTTTGCGTGCCCTCGTTCAAAGTTATAATCGTTCCCTTGTGTGAGCTCGGACAAAACCTTCCTCTTTATGTCCGCGTGGTGGCAGTAGTGTTTCAGTTAGTAACATACGTTAATAATGCACACAATAATGCGCAGCTCTTAGAGTTTGAACTTGTTGGACTCAAATATAAAGAATGCAGTCAGTGGTTATGTAAGCAGTTCAGTAAATTGGCAATATGTTCACAAGATTCGAGCTTCCCGATTAATAACGTGAGCTTAAAGTTTGTTAAACACAATGCAGATATTTTCCAATCATAGTAACAACAGCTACAACAACCCAATTTTCCTCAATGTGCTTATAATAAATTGGTCTCTATTAGCCGGCGGCGGGATGCACGGAAGGGACCGTCTGAAAAGTGCAAAACCCAAAACCCTTTTGCTCATTTATATTATGAAAAATACTCAATAAATTCACTGTAACACACTGTACTGTCACCAAACTTAGTCATACATCACTGCTCTCCTGCTGGTGTAGGTAACAACACTGATTTGGCAAGTAGCCAGCACATAAACTTTAGCAACTTCTTTACACAAATGAGATGGTACGCAACTTACATACATACAACAGCTTTTGCATGATAATTGCTTACTGGATTTGATTGCATTTGATTTTCATTACAATTTATTTTTATTTTTACTAATAACAGTGAAGTTATGATTTATTATAATCATATAAAGTTATGCATTTTTTTTTTATCAAACTAAGTGTTCAAGTACAACCAGCAGAAGAGCAGTGATTATGAACTGAATTGGTGACAGTACAGTGTGTTACAGTGAAGTTATTGAGTATTTTTCATAATATAAAATGAGCAAAAGGGTTTTGGGTTTTGCACTTTTCAGACGGTCCCTTCAGGCGTGTATCTCCGCCGCCTGCTCATAGAGACCAATTTATTATAAAACACATTTGAGGAAAATTGGGTTGTTGTAGCTCGTTGTTACTATGATTGGAAGTAGCTGCATTTGTGTTTTAACAACGTTTAGCTCACGAGTTATTAATCCAGGAAGCTTGAATCTGTGAATATATTGCCAACTTTACTGAACTGCTTGACATAAGCACTGACTGCATTTCTTTATATTTGAGTCCAACAAGTTCAAACTCTAAGAGCTGCGCATTATTTGTGTGCATTATTAACGTATGTTACTAACTGAAACACTACTGCCAGCCAGCGGGACATAAAGAGGAAGTGTTTGTCCGAGCTCACAGCAAGGGAACGATTAAAACTTTGCGAGGGAACGCAAAAGATTTGAAAAAAAAAAAAAAATAAATAAATAAAAATTCCTCACATCCCAAATTTGTTTTCCACCAACACTTAAAATGTCCTTCCTTCCTATTTTTTTTCCACCACTACGTCCCTTAAGGGGCTCCGTAGAAATCAATTTGCTTTTGATAAGAAATCAAATACACTGCTGAACAATATTCCCTATATTTTGTCAATTTTATTATTTGTTCGTGTACTACAAACACTTGTGCATTAAGTCCTCATGGATTTTATACAATGGAAAAAAAACATCAGAATAAAGCAGAAAATACAGTACCTATCAAAAGTTTGGAAACATTACAATTGTGATTGTACAATTAAAATACATGTCTCTTCTGCTCACCAAGGCTGGATTTATTTAATAAAAAAATGAAAATTTAAAATAGCTGTTTTCTATGTGAATATATTGTAAAATGTACAATATATGTGATCAAAGCTGAATTTTCAGCATCATTACGCCGGTTCACATGATCCTTCAGACATCATCAATCAAGAAACATTTTAATTATTATCAATGTTGAAAACAGTTGTGCTGCTTCATATTTTATTAGTGCTGTCAACGTTACCGCGTTAATGCATGCGATTTTTTTTTTTTTTCCAGTTTAACGCATTAAAAATATTAACGCAATTAACGCAGCTTCTGTTTTTTTCTGTCATCCTTTGGCTAGCATTACAATATATGATCACGCGCTTATTCATGCAAATGCTTTTAAACCATTTATTAAACCAGACATGTCTGTGAATGTCCTGTCACACACATGATGCAGAGAAAGTTGCGCGCCAATGTTGTGCGCATGGGCGGCGTGCCAGAACGAGTTCTCTGAACAATAACACGCACAATAATGCAAAATATCCGTTTTGTCCTAGCCTCATAAGAGCAGCCTTGAATGAGTTAAATAAAGTCTTAAAACGAAAGTAAAGAGCTGTGAGAAAGATCTGGGTCATGTGCGGCAGCTCTTAAAGTGACAGCAACCACTAATGCCGTCTGTCATTAAAGTTAATAACAGAAACTAGGACTTGACACCGCACTTGTGTATTGATGCACTCATCATGTTGATTTAATTGCTTCTACTATTCTCATTTGTGAGTCGCTTTGGAAAAAAGCGTAAATGTAATGTAGGTAAATATGACATTTATTATGGGTTTAAGTGAGAATTGTTCTAAATTCACTTAAAATAAAAGTTGTTATATTTTTGAAGCCTAATAAATTTAAAAAGTGAAATAGCTTTCAATTACACTGTAATGTTGAATGGCTATAATTCATGTTTAATATAATTGGGGGAAAAATCTATTTCATAGAGACATCAGTAGCTGTAGGCTATTAGTATCAGTGATACTGGCCTTCATTCATAAAAAGATGCCATTAAACATTTAAAATGTACTGTCTTCGTGTTGTTTCTTTATGTTGTTTTACTTTGGAGATTAACTGTGAAATTATTACATTATAAAATATATTAAAAACGTAAGTGTTTTTAATTGCAATTAATCACAGAAAATAATTGTTATTAATCGAGTTCTTTTTTTTTTTTAATCAATTGAGAGCACAAATTTTTATGGAAACCATGAGACCATTCAAACATTTGTGGTAAGATTTAAAAAAGAGAGAAATTAATACTTTTATTCATCAAGGATGCATTACATTTATAAAAAGTAACTACTTTTAATTAGTTAATACCAAAACAAACAAACAAATAAATAAATAATAGTAATAATTAAACACTGAACATCAGCATGACTGCGTGCAACAGTAAATCATATTTATTTATTTTTAAATGACTCCCAGACACTGAGAGAAAAAAGAGCTTTATATAAAGAAGGTGTGATCTCAAGAGGCTCTTCTTATAAATAACTGACTTCTCATAACACTGAACTGCTGATCTGTATGTGGTCATGGAGAGATGCATAAGCATATAAATATTGACACATGATATTTTCACAGTTTGACATTCACAGTCTAAGAGAAAGCACACGCTTTTTCTTTCACACATTTTGTACTTTATTAATGTGTTCATATAGTTCAGCAGTGAAGCAGTTTTTATGTAGACTGTGAGTGTCATATAAGGAGGAATGAAACCCCCACATTATTCACACCTCAGAGATGCACTCACAAACAGACAACAACCACAACAAATATAGCAGTACATATGAACAAGCTGTTTTTCCTCCCAACAGGTCACACCACAGTTTTTTTTTCTCAGCTGTAAATGATTCCGACCACATCAGCAGCTCAATGTGACTCACAAACTGAGCTGTCAGTGACAAAATCTCACCATTTTCTACATATCAAGCGCTGACCTCTACTAAATCATATGTTTACTTCAGTGTTTTATTAGGAGTGTTTAACCTTGGCTGGATTCTACTGTGGGGGTTTGCTGATTTGAAACAGAGAAATAAAGACAGAGAGTAAAATAAAGTACAGGAAGCAAGAACTGCTTCCTGTAGAGACGCGGTCATGTGTGTGAGTGTGTTTTAATGCATTACATTTTCTAAAGATAATGCATATTGTAAATGTAGTTACAATAATTAATGCGATCATACAATGCATTATGAGATGCATAACAAGGCATAATTAAAATACTTTCATAATGCATTAAGTAAAGAATAAAGTTCAACATATGCCTGTACTATTTACATACCAATAAACTGGGTCTATATTTCTTTAATCAGTTGTATTTTTAATAAATATGACACAATATTTACATTACAATTTGGCTACATGAGAAGAGTATACACTTTGTGAGCATTTTGGCTACGTCAAAAATCACATACTTCCACACTATATAGTAGGTGAAAAACAGAATGTGACAAAAGAAGCATGTCTAAATTCTTAGAACTATAAAAAATTTGGCAGTGTGTGTTTGTTATATTAATCAGAGCCATTCTAACCATTCCTCCAACAGAGAATTCTCCTGCTTAGAAAATTCAGCCTTTCTCATTGGTCAAGCCAAACTTGAGAGGTGTGACTTTCCCAGACTTTATAAAGCATCCACACAAGTTCCTCCCTCTCTTCTTCTGCTGCATCTTCTGGTTGTTGCTCGTGTGGGGGAACTCCCTAGGGCCTGAGCCGGTATGGCTGCGTCTGCCAGGGCCTCAACATAGAGCCATGTGAGCAATGACTCTCTCAACCATAAAGAGTCATACTAACAACATTGGAGTTTGACTTCACTCAACCCTGAATTCACCATCACTGAAATGCCAACCATCACACATTTCTCTCTCTTCGCTCCCGGCAGTCTCTGCATCTTCATGTCTGGTTTGCGGTCCTCAGTCCCACTGCGGCCAGGAAGTCCCATTGAACAACCAACCATGTGCTCAGGAGAGAGGACTCTCTCAACCACAACAGAGTCAAGAATACAAGAATAACATCACAAGAGCTTGCAACTTCAGCCATTGAATGGATTCAGAGACTTCTCAAGACTCTCGTTCAACAGCCAAGGCAAACACAAGTATCTTCCCCTTCACTAGACAGAGGTTCGGTGTAAGCTATTGTACACTTCGCTTTGAATTAGAAATTAGAAATTTCCCTACTACTATTCAGCCACTTTCACTTCCCTGTACCCATGTGATTAGTGTACGTATATTTTTGTAGACCAGTTCTGTGTTTGTGATTTAGTTTAAAACTTTGTGCACAATACATATGAGTTCCCCAGTTCTGATTCTAATGCCACTAATGTCACTGCAATTGTTAAAGTAAAGTAATCTTGATTCTTCTGTGATCAGTAACTACAGACCAATCTCTACTATTTCTTGTTAAAATAATTAAAGCATTTTGTAATTTCTTCTGGCGTTCCTCAAGGCTCAATTTTGGGTCCTCTATAATTTAACATATACATGCTTCCTTTAGCAGTACAAAATAAGGGTTCATATTTTAGACCTGTCAGGATCATTTTCACAGAATAATAACAATCCCAAATCTCATCCACACGTTGTAAAGAACCTGGAGGAAGGTTGTAGCAGGAGGTTCAGCTCTGGAGATATTTTATCTTCTCATGGTGATTTGGGCATACTCTACTTGATCTTCCTCTTTAACAATCTGTAGAAAACATACATACATAATCATAAAATATATATATTTAGAATAAAATGTTACCAATGATAGATTTGAGATTCAGTCATCATGTTTTTTTCTTGTAACAGTGATCAGATTTGGCACTGGCCTAATGTAAATGGTAATAATGCTTTTGTGAAATGCAGCCCAGGACAGTAAAAATGTGCAAGAATTTAGAGGTGCAGGCTTTTGTGACTGGGGCAGCAATTATTTGTACCTTTCCTACTCCTAAAAGGTGCATACTGCCAACCATTTAGTGGAAAATAAGGTACAGCTGTCCCGTTCAAGGCTGCTGCACTAGTCACAAGATGTTGCACCTCTAGAGCAGGGGCGTTTCCTCCGAGTAGGCAAGGGAGGCAGTGCCTCCTCAAAAAATAATCCATATTACATATAAAACAACACAAATATATTACAAATTATGACATTAAAAAGAGCGCAAGTCACACGGATTTCTTAAGGAACACTGCCCAACAGCGACACCCGCAGGTAAAGTTACACAGAGGAGTCATGCCTCCCTTTCCTCTCATAGGAAACCATATAAAATCATCAGACCCCCGGCGTGCGGTGGGTTTTGTGGGGGGTAATTGAGAATGAATGGGGGAAAGTCACGTGAGAGGAGGCAATGTCTCCATCGCGCTATGATTGGATGTAATTGGTTATGATTGGATATGATTGGTTTGTGCGATAAATCCCGCCTCTCGTTGACGTGCGCGTTCCGCGCGTAGGTTTGACTGAACAAATGATGGCGTCAATCGGAAGACTAATTGAAAAGTAAGTAAACAGATCACCCAGTTATATATCACCGCTTTATATGTCATGTCAAAATCAAACTTGAAATAGACTGAAAGCATGATGACTGCGGGGTTTTTAGAGCAATCAGCTTGGTGAAATTAAAAATACAATTCGTGTCTGTGACAGACGGTGTTAATGGAGCATGACTGATGATCCAAAATATCATAGGTTGACAATTAAAAAGAAAAACCGCAATACACAAATAAAATATATTGTTTAAATTATTATTGCATTTAGTTATTATTTTGTAATGAATGTAGAAATGCTTAAAACACTAACTTGATGAGATTGACTTTGGTTTTGATAAATAGAACATTACATTGTTAATGTAAAATTACAAAATAGAATTGTATTTGGTTTCTTTTTTTTTTCTTTTTTGATGTACTGTAAAGTAATGTTCATTTAACAAAGAAGATGTGTCAACTTTAAGAGTAATGCACATGAATTTACATTGATTCATAAAAAAAATGTGCCTCCTCATTTCAGAACACCACTGCACGCCACTGCTCTAGAGATACAATTTTTGCACAGTAATATTATCAGCGGAAGAAGAAAACATCGCATCAGCCGCTCATGCTGATAAGAACTAATATCCTGTAAATGCACCTGTTATTCTAGTAATATATTATGGGATATGAGTCAGAGTTTCTTGCATTGGTCATTGATCTCATGGCTTTTATATATCTGGCAATGTGCTATTGTGTTTTTCTATGTATCAAGATGATGCACAAACATACCTACATTTGATGCTAAACTGATACAGAGATGAACAACAACTTAAAAATAAATTGTCTTACCATTATATGTTCATTTCTTGTGTTGAACGTCGGCTCAGCATAAGTGATCTCTTTTTCAGGAGCCTGAACTGTTTCAACAATAATAACAGATGCGTTAGACAACAACAACAATTCAATCTTAACTAGATCTAGTTTTTCACATAGGCATATGTTATTATTAGGGCTGACAAAATTAAAGCATTGAAGAGGCTATATGTAATGATTTTCATGTAGTAATTCTATTTTTACTGCCAATGTGTGACGAATGTGTCATACAGCTTATGACGAAACTTAAAAAACGAGAACTTCCCCATCTGGTAGCAATTCTACCATATCACTCTTTCATAAGATCTGTTTAAACCCCAGTGATGGGTAAGTTTAGGGTTTCTTTTAAAAAATCATACGATTGTATAATTGAGATATTTTACCATTAAATTAATACAAGTTAGCATTCATGTCTTTGT
The DNA here is from genome assembly GCA_028476615.1 of Culter alburnus. NCBI lineage: Eukaryota > Metazoa > Chordata > Actinopteri > Cypriniformes > Xenocyprididae > Culter > Culter alburnus. The sequence goes on from JAOTNS010000879.1 coordinate 148,361, forward strand.
TTTGATGCAGTTTGAGAAATGCAGAATCTGTTTGCTTGAATGAAATGAGTAAAGTGTGCTGACAAAGATAATTGCCAAACACTCGCCTTTTTGATCAGTTTTCCTACATTTTCGGCACATGTAAAATATCCCAACTGCAGTGACAGCCAACAGAAATCCAGCAGCAGCAGAAGCAGAGATCAGCACTATCAGAGATACAGAGCCTGTGAAAATACAGAGAGATGATCATTAGTGTGACGGTCTCATCTATTGATATGTAAAAATAATATATTTTGAAGAATATTGGTAACCAGACAGTTGACAGTAGCCAATGACTTCCATAGTAGGAAAAAAAATACTATGGAAGTCAATTGCTACCAACTGTGCCAACGTTCTTCTAAACTCAAAGAGGTTTCGAACATACGGAGTCCTGGACATGACATGCAATCTTGCAAACGTTTTAGCATATCGAGGGAACGAAATAGTAAATCGTGTGCACAATTTAATTTTATTTCTTGCATGTCATGTGCAGGGCTCCGTAGGAACAACATAAGGGTGAGTAAATGATGACAGATTTTTCATTTTTGGGTGAACCGAGGCCCTGTCCACACAAACACAGGTATTTTCAAAAACCGCAGCTTTTTCTATGCATTTTTGGTTTATGGTTTGTCCACACACAAATGCAGTGTCAGGCCACTGAAACCTAACTTTTTTGAAAATTACAGCCAAGGTGAAAATTTTCACAAACTCTGATTGCAATGGTGTTGTGTAGACAGGGAAACCAGATATTTTGATGTTGGTAGTGATGGGCGCTTTCGAAACCCTGCTTCATGAAGCTTCAAAATCTTTACAAATCTTTTGTTTTGAATCAGTGGTTCAGAGCATGTTTTAAACTGCCAAAGTCACGTGATTTCAGTGAACGAGGCTTCGTTACGTCATAACTGCTTCGAAACGTTTCGAAATTTCAATGGTTCACCGCTGGGGGTGATCTCTGTGAATCCATGAATCATGCGGAGTCACTGAGATCGCCCCCTAGTGGCGAATCATTGAACACATTTTTTCCTCATTAATGTACACACAGCACCCCATATTGACAGAAAAACACAGAATTGTTGACATTTTTGCAGATTTATTAAAAAAGAAAAACTGAAATATCACATGGTCCTAAGTATTCAGACCCTTTGCTGTGACACTCATATATTTAACTCAGGTGTTGTCCATTTCTTCTGGCTTTGTTACATCATAACTGCTTCGAAACGTTTCGAAATTTCAATGCTTCGCTGGGGGCGATCTCTGTGAATCCATGAATCATGCGGAGTCACTGAGATCGCCCCCTAGTGGCGAATCATTGAACAAGTATCTGTCTATTACCTGATCTCTGATGAGTTTTACACATTTGTAGACATCTTAATGAGGTATTTTTAAATGAATAATAGTAGTTAATAGTCTCTGTTTAACTGACCCATCCATAGAATAAACAAAACAAGCCCTGAAAATTGATAAAAAGAATACATATTATAAAAAAACACTTAATATTTAATGGTATTAGATGATTAGTTAATTACATTTGATAGGTTATACTTTCAATAAAACATTGCAGAGGATTTGTAAAAAAAATGTTTTTGTTGCATTTACACTGTTTTGTTTCAGTTCTGTCTTTCAGTTTTATGAGTAAGTCCTTGCATTTAGATCCATATCTTTGCCTGTCTTCTCATCTACTCCACTCAATCATGTTTACATTTGCATTGGGAAATTTCACAGTCAAAGTCAGAGAAAGTGAGGCTGAATGTGAAGCGTGTGTGAAAGCCATGTTTTTGCCTATATATGATTAATATACATTTAGTTCTGGTCAAGAAATAGTCAACACTATGAATTTGCACTTCATAATTCACCACATTTTCATCAACCCTCTCAGCGCTGCCGTACCTGCACATGTGTCACAGAGTTGAGTGATGTTGTCCAGATGTTGAGTCTGGTTGCTGATGGGATTGTTCAGCACACAGCTGTAGGTGTTTTTATCCTGATATTCCACCTCCAGAGGTAGAGAGAGACTGATGCTGAGATCAGACACACTGATGCTGGACAATAAACTGTTTCCTTTGTACCAGGAGAGAGTCACATGACTCACATTCACAGCTGAACACACCAATGAACATGATGATGATGATGATGAAGAACATTGTGAAGAGATACTGCTGATGACAGGAACAGGCAGAACACTGTAGACAGTGAGACTGAATCTCTTTCTTGCACTGTTGATCTTTAATTTATAATGTCCAGCATGTTCAGTTGTGATGTTTGTGATGGTCAGAGATCCAGTTTGATCGTCCATCTTCAGTCTGTCTCTGAATCTCCCATTAAGAACATCATCATATACAGTCATGCTGTCCTCCAGTACACTGATTTCAGCTATTAAAGTGTTATTAGTTCCATATCTCCACTGAATCACATCATCATCCATCATTTCAGTAAGATTTGTGTTTAGAGCGACTGAATCTCCCTCCATCACTGACACTGACTTCACTGCATCATCACCAAACACATCTGAAAAACAAAGTCTATCAGATTAAAGGTCCCAAATAACGTTATGTTGGTTTACTTTAGTAGGATGTTTGTATATGTAATTACAGTATATGTAAAAGTGAAAGTGAAGAACACAAAACAGCAGCGCAGGAAAGAAGCTGAATGAAAAGACAAATAAATGAACAATAAAGGTAAAAATCGGAAAAGTTGAAGGAATCTGAATCTGGTTATCTGTGATGACAGTTCTGAATCCACACCAGAATTTGAAGTAATATACTTAAAAATTAAATCCAAAATATCTGAAAGCAAATTTATCTCAATGTTATAAAAACTGAATCAGCAATGCAAAACACATGAATTACTTACCAGCTAGTTTGCACAAACACAAGCAGAACAAAACGACAACATGAACCATTTTCACAGAGTAATTTATAATGCTGGAGATGTCTGAAAACAGACTGACAGAAGTGAGATAATGAAGTGTGTGTGAATCCTCCCCCAACAGGATCTGACCCCTCTTCCCTGATAGAGCTCTGTGACCACAATATTACGCAATATCCACAATACGTGCGAAATGGGGTGATCCCCTTTGGTGGTTTTTCCGTTCTGTGGGAGTGGATGGAGGTGGGTGGAAGTCAAGTTCACAGCCCCTTTAAAAAAAATGCGGAGATTTTCCTTTACTTCAATTTTTCTCCGGCATGGTACACAGGCTGTGTGTTGATCGTGTAGCAAGAACTATTTGATGTGCGTCAAGCACTGAGATTGTAAACGCCGTAACCTGTAGAAGGTTTAATCTCCTCTAACTCTGGGTGTGGGCCTGAGGGTGTTCAGCCGCATCAACGCATTTCAGGTGTGATCCGGGCAGTATTGGTTTAATTGTATTTTCTTTAATTTGGTATTTTGTTTTTTGTTTATTGTGTTCTTGAGAATTGTGAGAGGCTGTTGTTATCTTTGATTGGCTGTTTTCAATTCCCTTATAACCAACAAGGGCTATTATCAGCTGGGAGGGTTTACTGTATTTTGTTTTGTTTGTTTGTGGATTGTGGTTTTGGTTGTTTATTTTGATTGAGGGTAATTTTATTTTGCTTCACAGGTTTGTGGGAAAGTGAATTTTTTGAGGCTTTGATTGCATTGAATTTACTGGGGTTTTCTGTTTCTTTTTTCCCCTTTCCAAATGTTGAATTGATAGTGAAAGTTAATCACTGATAGTGGTTAGTGGTTAAGCACTGACATACAGCGCAACTGTGCCTCTGGCTGACCTGGATTCAAATTACGACTTGAGGTCCTTTTCTGATCCTGTTCCTCTCTCTCCACCCAAAAGCTTGCCTGTCAATCTACACTGTCATGAAAGCACACAAAAAGAAATGTCTTTAAAAAAAAAAAAAGAAAAGAAAAGAAAGGAGGGTACAGTGTGGTGTATTTAATGTTAAGAAAAATACAAAAGTATGTTATTGAGTTTATATAAATGCCATGTGGCACAGGTTGTCATTCAGGAAGATTGTAATTATGATAATCGGTTATGTATGTGTTAAACTGAGTAGAGCATTAGTGCCCCCTCCTGCTCCTGGCTGAGTGTTTTATGAGCTGGCGAACTTGTTTTGATGCATTGTGTATATTGCACAGACGATTATTAAACTTTGGTTTTGTTTCCTTCATCCATGGCTTCAGTGAGTCCAAAAATGAACTTTCTGTTTCTTCGAAATCCCAGGTGGCTGCTCGCCCACAACATACAGTTAATGTGAAGTTATTTTCCATATTGATTTAGTTTTTGCGTGTATTTTGAATTGTACAGTGCAGTATGATGTGTTTAAGGTTTAAAAGAAACGTCCATTAACTTAAGAGTTCATGAATAGGCTAATGCATGCAGGATCCTGTCTGTGACTTATATGATGCTTTTCCCAGAATCAGTGATGGATTCACTTCATTTTAATGGAAGAGGAGCTTTGTGTGGAGTGAGTCAGACTGCTATATTCATGTTAGGACAGATCTTTAAATACCTTAGAATGCAGGTCTGTTTAAATAAATGTGTTAAAACATTACCATGCCTTTTATTGAAAGAGACTTTGTGAGGTCTTATAAGATATCTTGTGTAGAAAATTATGTATTGTTAATGTGTTTTATCTATGCTTTTGTACTGTCGCAATAGCTGACATGTGGTATACCAATATGTGGCTATTTACCGACGGTAAAGATAGCTGAATGGAACTGAATTGAACTCAAGTTATCTATGACTATCTGTCTGTCTGTATGTCTGTCTGTAGTTCTATCTGTCCAGTCTGTCTATCTATCTATCTATCGATAGTTTTATGCTTTATGATGTGCAAAAGTGAAATGATGTGGTGGTTGAACAAGTAGTTTTGAGAATTTCAGTTTTGATCTGAGAAATGTGCCAAAGCGACTGAGAAAAACTGTAATGCAGTGTCAGGCAGCTCCGTCACTTTCGGTTTCCGTTTTACTTTCACTTTGATGTTAAGACGTATTCGGGGATTCCCGGACTTTCGGCTCGGTGGAGGCGACTGACATGGTATCTATATATATATATAGGCGCTGCTTTATGTTTCTGCCAATGGGTGCCCACCCAGTGCCCCACATCACCCCCCATTACATCCATATTATATTATAGATAAATCCTCACTTAATTTTCGTGTTCCCTAATGGTCTCGTAGTATTTTGTTAAGAGTCAAGAGGTTCAGCCCTGCTTTAATTATCAGTGGTTCGAATCTGCCATCATATATTTTTTTCCTCATAGCCTATAAAGTTCAATGAAGTTCATTAATGTTATTATATCAAGAGCAGGGACATGTTTGAGTGCATTTAGTGATTTCCCTGGAAAGAAAAGTCAAGTTTGACGCACATTCCTCAGCATGATTTCAAAATCAACACGTTTCAGCGCTAGTTCGCTTCTTATTTAACTCAAATAAACCTCAACTGGATGTTTCATTTGCATTATATCCGTGCAGCAAGATGACAATTTCGACCCAAAAGCACATTCTTTTCACGAGTGTTGTCGCGAGTCATGCTCTTGCTGATCTGATGCAAGAAGAAACTCGAAGTTTGCCATTAAAATATCGCCATAGAAATAAATATAATAATAATAGAAATAAACTATAAAAGGGTGAATATCTGGTGAGTGTCTGAAAGCTCCAATAGGTTTTTTTTATTGGTTAAAATCAACGGAGAATATCGTATTTTCACGTGGGTGCTCGGGGGCTGGATCGGCGCCTGGTCGCTATATAACACATTGTAGGTTACTTTCATTTTCATTACCAGTACCTATGCGATGCTCTAAGATATAAAGATTACAGTTCAATTTCATTTGAATTAACACGTCGTGTTTTTATTATCCTAAATAATAACAATCAACTTTAATGACATTAAATAATTTCTTGACGGCGTTTTTGTGTCAGATTGGAAGAGACAGACTCAATTACCTACAATAAAATCAACGGAGGAATCGATATACAATGGGACGCTGTTTTGTGCTCACTCTATTTGTTTTGCTCGTCAATGGTAAGACCTTTTTGATTTTATAGTTTAAACGCATTTTGCAGTTCTATTAACATCGACTCTTAAAATCGTATATTAAGTTCCATTTCTACTAAGATTATTAAGTTCTGTTTTCCTGGTTTTAATTCTGTGAATAATTTTAATTCTGAAAAAATGGCATAAAGGAGTAGCCTAGAGAAGAAAATGTTAAGACTGGTGATGGGAGGAACAAAGCTACTTTCAAATGGTGCTTTTCCACCACGTGGAACTTGGCACGGATCGCTTACTTGCGGTTTGCTTTTCCACTGCAGTTTAGTACTGCTTCAAACAAGTCTGACGTAGGCTAAGCCACGCCCGAGATGGAAAGTCCGGGTCATTTTAGTCCGGATATTTGAATCTCGTTCATCACTACAGTCTTATTTTATTAGCATAAAGTCGTTAGCCTACATGCTAATAGCCAAATTCCCCAACACATCAACTTATGTGACGTTTATCACATTTAGAATACATAATAATAATAATAATAATAATAATAATAATAATGAGAAATAGAAAGGATTAATTCATTGCTTTACAGGGTTTGTTAGTTCAGTTTAACAGTACCTAGTTTACCTCACCTCCCTTTCTGAGTCGTTAGTTCATCCCGTGACATGATGGAGACTCTGGAAACCCCTATTTGTTGTATGTAGATTTCTGATTGAAAGGGTTTTTCAGTGTAATTGTAGGTTTTCCCCCAGTGGTTCTCAAATCTATCCTGGAGAACCCCCAGCCCTGCACTTTTTTGTATGTCTCCTTCATCTATCACACCTGATTCATCTCATGAGATCATCAGTAGAGACTGGATTTGTCAGATATAGAGAGACATACAAAATGTTCAGGGCTGGTGCTCCACCAGGACAGGTTTGAGAACCACTGTGTCACAGATGGCACAGAGACAAGAAGGTTAGATCCAAACGCAGCTTTAATGGGGCAATCCAAAAACGTAATCCATCAGGCAAGAGGCAAAATCCAACAGGCAGGCCACACAAAACAAGAAACACAAACGGAAAAACCAGTGACCATAAATGAAACCTCGATAACAAAAGCAGAAACAAGCTAGGTATAGACAGACACTAATAACATAACACAAGACAGCTGGGTGCAATGAAGTGGTAATGAGTCCGGGAAGTGGGTTATGGGAAATGAAGTCCAAGTGATGAGGTAATAGTCCGGGGTGGAGTGCCCTCTGCTGGCTAAGTGGGACACTTCAACTGGTGATCATGACACACTGTTCAATACCTTAGATTTAAGCCTATCTCCAATCCTAACCTCTTGCATTTAGATAGGGCAACATTATTCTGGTCTGTTTTCCTCATTCACTGGTCTCAACAATGTGGCTGATCTCAGGTTTTATATTGTTAGTAACTGTTTCTTTGTGTCTTCAGGTATATTTGGTGATGATGTGGTGACAGTGTCAGTGAAGGAGGGAGATTCAGTCACTCTAAACACTGATATTACCAAAAGACAACATGACAAGATGCTGTGGTACTTTGAAGACACTCGCATAGCTCTGATCAACGGACATCCCAATACAAGCTGCTTATATGATGGTGAAGGCGGGAGATTCAGAGACAGACTGGAGGTGAACTATGAGAATGGATCTCTGACCATTACAAACATCAGACCTGAACACGCTGGACGTTATGAAGCAGAGCTCATCAGGAGCGAAAGTTCAGGCAAAAGGCAAAGCTTAAACAGAAACCGAAGGTGTGACAGCACAAAAATCACCAAAAAAAACCAGCAGCACCACTGATGACACCATCAAAGCATTCAATTTGATAATCATGGGTAAGTCACTCAATGTTATTCTCAGGAGAAGTGAGAATGGGCGAATTTACCAGAATTAAAGTCCCCCAGTGATACCATTGTGCAGCGTTTACCCCAGTAAGTTGAATGAGTGGATTTGTCTGAGCTTGTGAGTGGAGGCGGGGCTAATTAACATATTCATAGGTCTGTGTATATTAAATGAGGCAAGGGTGTAGATTCGCATTCAAGCTATTGTAAGGCATTAAAAAATATTTTACAGCAAAAATCGTTTATATATGTAATTGTGGTGATCAAAGATGAATTTTAAGGGATAAAATCATTGACTACAGGTAGACTTTAAGAAACTTTAAAACTTTTTTTTTTTTACTGTGACCTCAAACAGAACCTCTTGAAGTTAGAAAGTTACATTTGGATGTTCTAGATTTCCAGATGTAATTTAGTCTACATGTAACAATCCCTAAGCAAGTTATAGCCATTCATTATATTATTATTATAGGTGACACAATATCTGACAGAGACAAACGGGATACCACAGAAAAGCTGAGAATCTCTTCTTTACATTTAAGAACAATAGTTATTTTTAGCCACGGGTGGCTGTCTCAGTCTTTAAGGGTTTATAAAAACAGCAACTCTGCATAACTTTTACAGATCCCTCATTTCTTACCTCTGAAAAGTTAATGTTGATTCTTGTTTTATTACAAGCTCTGTCGCGTTGACTTTTTGCCTGCAGACTCTCCTCTGTTCAGCATGTGTTTCAAATGGGTGATTCTCCAGAGATGTCAACCTTTCTCGCTTGATGTGACAACTAACCTATACTAAACCAAAGATTATAGAATAACACAAGCCGCATCACTCGTATTGTTTTGAATAGGAGAAAGTATAAGAAAGAAAGAATAAGTCCCGCCTTTTAAATAAGAGAGCCAGTCACCGATTGGTAAAGTCATTGTGTCACTGCAGCAGTCGTTAGAAGCTCCGGTTCCTATAGTAACAGTCAGACGTGCGCCTCTGAAATGAGGCACGAGATGCACATTTAGGACTGCACATGTGCATGAGCTTGATCCAGCCTGAAAAACACATTTTTTTTGTCATGATTCGAGCGTTTAGAAACAAAATGTATGAGACAATTGTTGTCAGATTTCATTTGTGATTTCAAATATGAAATTTATTCGAAAGCTTGGCAAACAGCTTTGGAGAATTTGATGTTTCCCCATTCAAAGAGATAGAAGATGCACTTGAATGCCAAAGAGGCGTTTCAAAGATGACCACCGAGTGAAATGACTTGCCTTAAAGGGACTTTGACTAAACCCACACCAGACACGTGGGTTTGATCTAAAATTTGGGTGGAAACAACCCAGCATTTTTAGGGTGTACGGAATTCACCTTGAAAACCATCCTGTCAGATCTAAAATATAAACTATTACAGTGACAATGTAAATCAGTGCAAGTCAAAAACATGTTTTGGAAGAAGGATTGATGAGGCATTGACTTATTTTATTTGTGTTCATTTTGAACAAAAAGTTGACATAGTGTACCTTTTATTATCTGGTCTTTAATTTCTTGTTATACATCACAAAATGGAAGAAAAGATGACCACAAGTTCTGTTGAACTGTATGCAACTAAACAGTGGCATTGCAGAATGTTCCCTGTTTTTAAAAGGTTTTCATGCAGCTATACAAACTCAATCAATTCTTGTGGTTCTGTGTATTTATTTATTCTTTATTGGTTTGTGTTTTCCAGCTTCTCAGTCTGATGAAGTTGAAGTCAATGAAGAACCCCATATGGAGAAGCACAAGTTTGACTCAAGTATGTTTTCTTTCTTCCTTTTTTCTAGATTATATAACATTTCTTTTAATTTGAAAGTGAAAGTGGAAGGAATGTGACATGCAGCCTAGTATAGTGTCCCATACTCTGTGCTCCACATTTCACCCATCCAAATGCACACACACACACACACACACACACACACACAGCAGTGAGTATTGAACAAACACACACTGTGAGCAGTGGGCAGCTATTCTCGCTGCTGCATCCGGGGAGTGATTGGGGGTTAGGTGTCTTGCTCAGTTGTGGGTAATGAGAGTGGAAAAATGCACTGTTTATTCACTTCCCCACCTACTGCCAGTACTGAGACTTGAACCCACAAGCGCTGTTTTTTCCTCTCCCCCCACCTACATTTTCTGCCAGTACTGAACCCACGACCTTCAGGTTACAAGGCCAACACTCTAACCATTAGGCCACAAGTCCTCCAAAAGGCAGATTCAAATCTGGGTCAATCACGTCACATGTTAGTTCTATGCATTTCACATGCTGCTGCCCATGCCACTGAATTTATAAATGCACTGCATACAACTTACAACTTTACTTTATACAACAGTTTACCTAAATGACTATATGACTGTGTAGTTCATTTGAACACACAATACTACTTCTATAGATAACGCTTGCCAAACTTTATCCTAAACACTTTTTAATAGAAAAAAAGATAAATAAAATAAAACGCTGTATCCTTGGGAAGCACATAACATCCTCCCTCCATAGGTTTCGTTCAACAAACCATTGTTACACGGTACCGGAAAGGTAAACAGAAACATGCTGGCTTTGCAAACTAATTAAAAGGTCACGATGACAGATGTTAGGAGACAAAACACGACAGCTGTCCTCTGATTCTAGACTATAATAGCACTTACTGTTGCTGTCTTGATTGCTTCTATTGTTCTCCTCATTTGTAAGTTGCTTTGGATAAAAGCGTCTGTTAAATGATTGAATGTAAATAAGATCACAGGCAGTGAAAAGGTATCTCTAATTTCTGGAGGCCACCCTCATACAGTATCTTCCATACAGTGTGGTTATAAAACTGGGGATGTTCATTTCTTATTCTCCTTTGGAAAAAACATTTGGTAATATACTCATATACTCATATTTCATAAATTGTTCCAGTATGGAATAGTCCCTATATTTTAACAGAGAAATGAGGCTTTCACATCTCCACTTTGGACATATAAAAGTATCTATAGAGAGAATATATTCATTTAAAATGGTGTAAACACACTGTCAGATTCACTCACACTAATGACTGTCTCCATCATTCCTGATTTAGGTCAGACTTCAGCTGCTGTAGCAGGAATATGTGTTGCTGTTGTTCTGCTGGTGTTTTCAGCAGCTGTTGGTGTGATTTACTATCACCGCAGGAGATCGAAAAATGGCAAGTATCCCCTACAGATACTGTAATGAGAGGGAAATGTGTTTACTTGATTCTGTCTGAATCCTTGATTCTGATTGGTCAGTTGTGACATTCCAAGTGTTCTATGGTTGAATTCCAAATGGTGATTTTGTGCCCTTAAAGGGTACAGTACTTTTAGTGGCATTTCCAATGAAAGTGAACACCTTCATTAAGGGCCTTTCACAAGTCTGTTAGTGACATGGTATGATCATTTTAAAGAAGTAACTTTATCATTTATGTGGCGAGTCCTCATGATTTACTTTAAACGGCAAGTATAAACGAAATAAGTCCAGATTTCTTTTGTTTGTGATATACTAAACATATTTTTGTCATGCAATTCATATGAAGTTTAAATAAGTATGGTGGTAAGAAATGTGTTTAATGATAGATGCATTCTCAGACAGTCAGGGTTCAGATAATATCTATATTCATTTCACACATCTAGTATAAATATGTGGTCTTGTTTCATCAATACATTTCAGCACTATTTGTTTCTATACATTGTTGATATGGATGGCAACTAGTAAGTACACTAGCCTATGGATGTACATTATCCCATACTGAGTGTTTAATTGTGTGCATATATGTGATTATTTTTCAACGCAGATAAGGAGAAAAACAAGAACGAAGCTCAGGTAAGATACTGACTTTACATCCGGCCGTAAGATCTGTGTTTGATTTTACCTGCACTATAAAATCATCCAAATGACAAATAAACCTTTTTAACAGAATACAATCCGGGCCGTATCCAGGTGAGACCGAGGACCGGCGCCCTGAAACGACTACAACGCAGCCCTGAAGTATCAGCAGAGATCGAGTCAACTAGATCATCCACTGTGAAGGTCTCATCGACACGACAACCAGCGGCACAGTTCCTCAACAAACCGTCCGTACCGGCGTGATGAATACGATCCTCAACTGGATGGAACTGAAATAAATAATTTGAATGTTGCGATCCTATCAGACTTATGATAGCAACCTGAATCGTAACAAAGCACTGTTCGCCAGAGGAGAACTGGCCCCCCGACTAAGCCTGGTTTCTCCAAATGTTTTTTTTGATGTCATTGACCAGAAGAACAATAGCAGTCGCAGCAGCCACGCCCATCAGAGCAATCAGAGTACAGCTTCAACAGAATCACAGTAATGGCCTAACTAAACTGAATAAAAAGAAAAGGAAGCTGTATTATGGAAATTGGATATCAAACGATAATTATGATAGCAGGAAATTATGGAATATTTTAAATAACATGCTGGGAAGAAATGTTAAAAGTGCTCCATCATTTCTTGAATCAGGGGATAGGTTTCTTACAAAGCCACTGGAAATAGCAAATTATTTAAGTAATTATTTCTTTGAGAAAATTAATAAGTTTCGAGATGAAATGGGTCAAACACAAACATATAATACAAAAGCAGAAATGCAAATAAGAAATAAGATTATGGTGGGAAAAACTTGTAAATTCGAATTTACTGAAATAACGGAGAGTCAAGTAGAAAAATTATTATTAGAATGTACAGAAAAACCATCGGGTGTAGATAATATTGACTCAAAGTTACTGAAACAGGTGGCAAACATAATTGCAGTTCCGATTACGCATATTTTGAACTTGAGTTTACAGAAGAGTATCTATCCGCAATCTTGGAAAATAGCAAAGACTGTACCATTACCAAAAAGCACAGCTGTACCTTTTTGTGGTCCTAACTGTAGACCAATCAGTCTGTTACCAACCTTGAGTAAAGTTATGGAGAGGATAGTTTTTGAACAAATTCAGAACTATTTTTCTGATAACAACTTAAGTACTGACTTTCAGCATGCTTACAGAGTTGGTCATTCAATCACTACAGCGATGGCTCAAATGACAAATGACTGGCTTACAGCATTAGATAATAAGATGTTGGCAGGAGCAGTGTTATTAGATTTTAGTTCAGCTTTTGATCTTATTGACCATAATCTTTTATTAAGAAAAATGAAATGTTACGGTTTCAATCAAGCAGCATTACTTTGGCTTCAGAGTTACCTAGAAAATAGGAAACAGACTGTTTACTTTAATGGAAGTTTTTCAGATGAAAGAGATGTTTGCTGTGGTATACCACAAGGAAGCTGTCTAGGTCCGCTCCTGTTTTCTATGTATACAAATGACTTGCCTTTAGTGTTACAAAAAGCAAAAATATCTATGTATGCCGATGATTTAACAATTTATTCATCACAAAGTACAATTGGTGAACTTCAAAATGTCCTAATGGAAGAATTAAAACTGGTACATGAGTGGGTCATAAATAATAAGTCAGCACTAAATATTGGAAAGACAAAAAGTATTGTGTTTGGAACCAGATGTATGCTGTTGGATGAGCCCAAATTATGTCTAACTGTGAAAGATACAAATGTTGAGCAGGTACAAGGGGTTAAACTTCTTGGAGTAGAAATTGATAACAAGCTGTCCTGGTCCAAACACATCAGCACTGTAGTACGCAAGATGGGCAGAAGTCTCGCGATGGTTAAACGGTGCTCCCATTTGTTACCTTATAATATGGTGGCAGATGTCATAAAAACACTTGTACTCTCACAGTTAGACTATTGTTCTGAGATTTGGTCCTGTGCTGCTGTTTCTCATATCAAAGTGCTTCAAATGGTCCAAAACAAGGCAGCTCGATGTGCTCTTCGATGTCTGTACAGAACAAATGTAAATTGGATGCATGCTATATTGGTTAAAGGTTAAAGGAGAGATTTGAAGCCTCATTGCTTAGTTTGACAAGAAATATTGTAGTATCTAAATTACCAAATGTACTTTATCAGGAGCTATGTTTTAGTTATAAGGAGCATAATTATGAAACCAGACATGCCATAGAGGGCAGATTCAAATTACCTAAAGTAAAAACAAATCATGGAAAAAGTACTGTAAAATACAGATCCATGTATTCTTGGAATAACTTGCCAAGTGAAATAATTAATGTAAATAGTAAACATCAATTTAAAGTCCTCCTGAAAGGCACCTTCTCTTATTCCAGTAGCATCTAAGAATGAAAAATTTGGATTTTCTGTAGTATTTTTGTATCATTGGAATTTCTATTAATTGCAATGAGTGATATTATCTCTCTATTACTACTTTAACATACACTAGGTCCTGTGTGTTTTGTGTGTGTGTGTGTGTGTGTGTGTGTGTGTGTGTGTGTGTGTGTGTGTGTGTGTGTGTGTGTGTGTGTGTGTGTGTGTGTGTGTGTTTGTGTGTGGGTTGTATTATTTCTGTTTTGTTGTTATTAGAATTTTCTGTGATCTATAATTTGTATTATTATCTTTTGTCATAATATTCATGTAAATGTACTGTGTTGAAGCATCGACTCCAGGAAGAATAGCTGTGTTTTCACAGTTAATGAAGATTGAAATAAATACATATACAAATACAAATGGCTGTGGACTTCTAAAGAAACAATGTGATAAAACAGAATTGATTTTCAAAATGCTGACTGTCGTCTCTGTCAGGACCTCAAAAAAAATTAAAAGTAAAAAAGACAAAGTCAAAAAGATAAAGCATCTAATCCCAGCGCTGCCCTCCGTGAACACGTGTGACAGAGTTGAGTGATGTCCAGATGTTGAGTCTGGTTGCTGACTGTTTCCGTTGTACCAGGAGTCACATGACTCACATTCACCACTGGCAAAACAAAACAGAGGTCATAGGAAGAGGTTCTGGAGGCGCTGGAGGTTCTGGATCTGGAGGGCTGAAGTCGAGCTGGAGTGAACAGGGTCAATCATTCAAAATAATAATAATTTACAAATTAATTTGAAAGTAATATTATAATGTTGTGTATATAGACACTGCCCAAAATTGAATGGAAACACAGTTAAAATGACAAAAGCAGCTGCACAAATTATGGTAAAATAGTATATAATTGATATTCTAATTTTCCTTAAATGTCTTACAAAAAAAATCACTTTACAGGCATTTCCTTGATTATCATTGCAAAACATTTTCTGTAAAATGCAAATCTCTTGCAATTAACCATTAAATAATAACAACACATGCATGATCCAACTACTGTATCACTGCATCAGCAACTACACAGATAACAGAAACAAAACATTAAACACCAACTGATCTCTCTAGATCTCAGCATCTTCACTTATTACAAACCAGTCTTTATTTCTTTCATTCAAAGTGTCTTATTAAGAATTAACTGAGAAATATCAGAGAAAAACTGATATTAAAAAGTAAAGGGTCAAGAGCCCAACTAAAGCAAACACTGAACTCCATCATGGTGATTTCAGACTGAACTTTCATTAAAACAATAATATCTAAACTTCTGGTAATTCTCAATTAGAACTTAAGTAAAATAAAGTCATACTTGAACTGCAAAGAATTTTGCTATTAATTACTTTATTTTTGTAATTAAAACAGCTTTAAGAAGAACTTTTATTTGCGATCTTTGAGTTTTTAATTACAATATAATTATCTTGCTCATGATTGAATAACAAACACTTGCATTTAATGTGAGAATTTGTTGCTTTTTGTTCTCAAAATCAACTTCTACATTGGAAATGAGCCACCAACAAATGAACATCGATACCAGCAGAAGAACATATAAAGCAATTGAAAATAAACAAAGATTGATAAATGATTGAAATAGTTATGAGAAAAGACATCATCATTTAGTTTTCTGATGTGTGAATATGTGCTTGATCTTGTTCAGCTCTTCTCTGATGACATAAACCAGAATGACAGAAGCCACGCCCACCAGAGCAGAGAGGACCAATCGGATCAAACCTTCGCAGGGTCTGAGGAATAAAAACATCAAACTGAGATCAGATCACTGAATAACGTTAATGTCTCCATTAACTGATAGGCAGTGAGTTAAAAATAAATCCAGATTTGACCATTTAAGGATAAAACGACATCTAAATAAGATACTCTTTAGATCTAATTTAAAGCTGCAGTAAATAAAACATGTGAAACTGATATTTAACTCACCAGAGACAATAAGTTTGAAACTCTTGAACACACTTGTGGTAATTAGTCCATAACCTCCAGCATGTTCAGGTCTGATGTTTGTAATGGTCAGATCCGGTTTTTTTGGTCCACCTTTAGGCTGTCTCTGAACTCCCACCAGCAGCATCTTTATATACAGTGAAGAATCAGCCACTACTATAGCATCTTTGTTTTCAGGGATAAAAACCCACTGAATAAATTCATCCTCCACCAATCAGTAAAAACCAGAAGTCCAGAGTGACCGAATCTCCCTCCTTCGCTGATTTTTCATCTGTATCACAAAACACACAAAGAACAAACAGAGACAGCGATTGTAATTGAATTGAAATTACATATACATTTTGGTGTTTGGAATAATAATTGAATCTTTGTGCTTATTAAATAAAACAGGTGAAACACGTATTTAACTCACCTTGAACAAAAAGAAAGAATCTCTTGCTCACAAAGTTAAGCCTTCTTTTAAAATATCCAGTATGTTCAGTTGTGATGTTTGTGATGGTCAGAGATCCAGTTTGATTGTCCAGCTTCAGTCTGTCTCTGAATCTCCCATCAAGAACATCATCATATACAGTGAATCTGTTGACCCGTTTATTGATTTCAGCTATTAAAATGTTTTCATATCCAAACTTCCACCAAATCACATCATCATCCTTTATTTCAGTAAGATCAGAGTTTAGAGTGACTGAAGCTCCATCCTTCACAAACACTGACTCTCTTTCACCATGATCATCAGACACACCTGAAGAACACAGAGTTTGTCACAGATTAAACCTTAATGAAACTTCACTAAAATTATTTTAATCATTTAAATGTGAAATGAAAAATATTTTGCAGTGGTACAAAGAAAAAAGAAGCTGAAGGAAATGAGAAATAGATACAGCTGTGGTCAAATGTTAATAATTTTAACAAAATAAGAGGTTAAAAAGTCCAGGAAGCTAATTACGAAATGCGAGTTCTGCACATAAATATAGCGAGATCGTTTGCGTCTGTGGTTACGCAGTGTTGACATTTGTGAATGGCTCGAGTATATGCAGCCAATCAGAATGCAGGTGCTTCTCAAATGGAAGACTGCATCCTACCGAGACTGCGTCCTTCCAAGTCCAGGGGTGCTTCTCAATACTCAAATTAATGCGTCCTCGTTTCCTCGCCCCTCCGTCCTGTAGCTCGTGGTCTGGAAACCAATCGAACTCAGCCATCTTGAAGGACATCTCAATTCTCTAATTGCACCACAATGAATGAGGAATGAGGAAACTTCCTGTGGAGTCAGGAATTAACCTCTGTTAATTCTCAAAAAGAGCTTCTGCTGAGATCTTGAGAGATTTATTGTCTTCTTTTATCTTCAGTTGATTTCAGGCTGTGTGGCTTTAAGTCAGTTGTAGTTGTGTTTCATTTTCTGAGAGTTCAAGCATGATGTTGAACCAACATCACATTGTAACATTGATTCAATGCCATTACCATTGTTTTTTTGATTAAATTTCAACATTAATTGCGGGTGCAAAAGTGGTACTGATTCAATGCGGTTAACGTTGACACATTAACATCGATTTAACGTTATTTTGATCATTGCTTGCTATCTGGGTATGCTTTCATGTCCAAAACATTATTTTTGTCTTACGTTTCTTCATAAACTCAGATCATTTCAGTACCGACTCATTTTCCATCAGTTTATTTTTGTGAATTGGAATGCGTACAAAGGATTGTGGGTGATTGAAGGTTGTGAAGGATACGTTTGATCCAGCCTTCAAATTGAGCTGAACGAAGGATCCTTCCAAGGATCCTTACAATTGAGATGACCTTGAGAGAAGTTATATAATATAATATAATATAATATAAATATAACCAGGAACAGGCAAAGTTCGGGCGATCAGTAGACAGGTTGTCAGAGGAAAGACAAACACAAGCAGTGAACAAAGTTTAAGTCAAAATCAAGCAGACATGAACAGGCTTGTTGACCAAAAGCCTGAAAAAGTGTCTGGAGAGCAAAGAAATAAAATTTGAGAGCAGAGATTAGATAAGTGATTTCTTATAAATTAGTGATACAATATGAATATGAATAGGCTACATACTGCGGCATGTTGGACGGCGGGTGTGATTTTATCAACCACAGGCGCCAGATATAAATATAGAAAAATTAAATGAAATAAAACCGCCAGTAGGTGGTGGCAAATCATTGTCTTAAATGGTTGGTTCACCCCAAAAATGTAAATTCTATCATGAATTACTCACCCTTATTTTGTTCCAAACCCGTAAGACTTTCGTTCATCTTCGGAACACAAATGAAGATTACATGTGAATAAAAGCCTAAATTCAATCTGTTCATCATATAAAGAGATCATGTCTCTTCAGAAAATTCTTCAATTCTTATGGATTAATATAGTTACAATCTTTTTTGAAGCATCAAAGTTTCAGTTGTGAAGGCAGTCTATGGAGGGACAGAAAGCTCTCAGATTTCATCAAAAAGATCATTTGTGTTCTGAAGATGAACAGAAGTCTTACAGGTTTGGAACGACAAGAGGGTGAGTAATTAATGACAGAATTTCAGTTTTGGGTGAACTAACCCTTTAATGAGTGAGTCATTCAATTAGACAGATTCATTCAAAAACGTGGATTCATCACTGATGCTCGTGTAACAGAGGCCAGCTTGCGATCCTGCTGATATTTGGGAAAACTACACTGTTACACAGCAAAATCCCCAGTGTTAAATGAACACCCAAAGTGTACATATGACTCCATCTTGCCGGGTGTTAAAAAGTAACACTGAAGCAGTGTTAAAGTTAATGGATAATTGATTGATGATTGAGTGATGATTGACAATTAGTGGTGACACCTGATGATAATAAGCAGAATCACTGAAGAAAAACAACAAGAGAAAAGAGAGAGACACAACAACTACAACTGACTTCAGCCATTAAACATTATTACACTTATTATTAACCAGTTTGATTTGATTTCTGTCACACATCAAAAAGTTCTTACTGAGAATGAACAGATGTTTAGATGTTAATGTTTTAATGAAAGTTTAGTTTGAAGTCACCATGATGGTGAAAAGCATTTCCATTAATTTATCTCTGGCTGCTCCAACTTTGTGTTTGTAGAGCACATTTGTATGGCCAGAGAAAGATGCTGAGCTGTGTTCCTAAAGTGCTGTGAGACAAAGTTGATCAATTTAGGTTTACAGTGCTTTGGGAAGCACAGTCATAATGGTTGTGTTTCTCATTGTGAAATGGCCAGATTCATTGGTGATATCCAGTATTAACTGGTGATATAGATGTTACAAAGCATGTAAACCTAAATTGATTAACTTTGGCTCACAGCACTTTTGGGAAACACAGCTCAGATCATAGTTTCTCTGGCCATAACAAATGTGCTCTACAAACACAAGTTGGAGCAGCCAGAGATAAATTAATGTAATAAACAGAGTCAAGAGCCAACTAAAGGAAAATGCTTTTCACCATCATGATGACTTCAAACTAAACTTTCATTAAAACATTAAATCTAAACATCTGTTAATTTCAGTAAGAACTTTTGTTGATGTGTGACAGAAATCAAATCAAAATGGTTAATAATAAGTGTAATAATGTTTAATGGCTGGAAGTCAGTTGTAGTTGTTGTGTCTCTCTCTTTTTCTCGTTGTTTCTTCAGTGATTCTGCTTATTAACATCAGGTGTCATCATAATTGTCAATCATCACTCAATCATCAATCAATTATCTCATTAACTTTAACACTGCTTCAGTGTTACTTTTTAACACCCAGCAAGATGGATCATATGGAATGTTTAAAAATGAGTTTAAATGAAATGTTGTAAAATGTGAAAAATGAAAAGGATTTAATAAATTCTGATTTTAATTCAGCGGTGTGTGTAAAATATATAGATCTCATTATAGTCAACGATTGTACGCTGTCAAAGCCAATTTGTACCCTTTTTGAAGAGAGTCAATTTTTGTACTGTTAAATAAAAGTACAAAATTGTCCCAAAGGTACAAAACTGGTCTCTTAAGGTACAAATCACAAGGGTACAAATTTGTACCTTTGTACCATTGTACCCCTAAAGGTATAATTATGTACTTTGTTTTCGAGAGTGAAAGGCAATCCAGTTTACTTGTTAAACCATGCAAACCGATTGGCTTAAAAAAAAACCAAGTAAGTGTTACTCATTTGAGTAACGCTTACTTGTTTTTTTTAAGGCAATCGGTTTGCATGGTTTTAACAAGTAACGTCTCAGGTTATGTATGTAACCATGGTTCCCTGAGAACAGGGAACGAGACTCTGCGCTGACTGCGCTATGGGGAACGCTCCGTGACCCGTGCTCGAAATGCCAAAAATCACCACACTCCAATCCTATTGGCCGGCGACAGCCTGTCACGTCAAACGGCGCGAACTGTGACGTATAAAGGGAGCGCCTGGGGAAACAGCCGACATTTCTTGTCTTTGAGCGACTGTAGCAGGCATCCCGCAGCATGGCATGAAAGCGCAGAGTCTCGTTCCCTGTTCTCAGGGAACCATGGTACATATGTAACCTGAGACATTCCCTTTCGAAAGGGAACTTCTACTCTGCGCTGACTGCGCTATGGGGAACGATATACCCACGCCGCCATGCTAGAGGAGAATGCCAGTCCAAATGTCTGGACACACATCCGGCAGTTCCAGGGAAAAAACCGGGGGCAGAACTCCAAGGCTGTCAGTGACAGCATTCCCTACGGCCAACAGCCCAAGCTGAGCCTAAAAGAGGCCTTCCGAAAAAAGCCTACCAAGGCTGCTCGAGCATCTGGAACCAACAGCCAGAGAGGGGGTGGTCCCTTTAAGGGAATGTGGCCAAGGAACCAAAGGAACCTCGGCCAGTCACTCGGGGGGGGAAATCCATCCCGCTGCCCAAGGAGCAGAGGTGGAAAGTCCAGGGCTCAGAAAGTAAAAGTCCTGCCATATTTTTTTTCCACCCACTGAAGCGGTGTTAAAGTTAATGAGATAATTAAGTGATTAATTGAGTGATGATTGAGCATTATTGAAGACACCTGATGATAACAAGCAGAATCACCAAAGGAGAAAATCACAATTTTTAAGACACCATCGTGGAGATGAGTGTTTGCTTTAGTTGAGCTCTTGACCCTTCACTTTCTAAATTAGAATTTATTGGGACAGTTTTAACTGCATTAAAACCAACCAGACAAGCAAAGTTAAAAGATGATCAGGTGTTGGTTATGTTTTCACATAATCATTATTTGATCTGAATCACTGAACTCATTTAGAGCCCAATCTCTGAGTTAGATTTACATTATTGATTACAGCAGCACTGTGATTCTACAGCAGAAGATCCAGTTTTTTCAAAATAATTCAAAGGTTTCATCAAAAGTGTTCTTAGAAAAAAAAGGCTCTCATTTAGACAACACAGAGATCAAGAATCATCCTGGAATCTCACAGTGGTGGCCATCATAAAGCATGTTGCAGTGCATTCTGGGTGCCACCAATCAAAATCATCCACGGCTCCCATCATGCATTGCTGCATGAATAAATTATGAGCTGAATTGTTTTAGTAATTTTCTTTATTCTCACTATTTAAATTTTGCGTTTTCTGTGACTTTTTAGTAGCTTGTTTTTCTAAGTTCAGAGTTGATCTGTTGATCAGAATATGTGCTTGTCACCGCGTTGAGATTCATACGCTGATTCTTGATGTCTGTGTGTGCCTAAAAGAAGGATTTTTTTTTTTTTTTTTTTTTGATCAGGCAAACTTTTAAGAAATCCTTCAGATTATATTGATAAGCTGATCTTTGTGCTGTAGAATCACAGTGCTGCTGTAATCAATAATGTAAATCTAACTCAGAGATTGAGCTCTAAATGAGTTCAGTGAATCAGATCAAATAATGATTATGTGTGAAAACATAACCAACACCACCTGATCATCTTTTCTCTTTGCTGTCTGGCTGTATAACTCAGTTACAGCAGCCCAAACAAATTCTAATATTAAAAAGTGAAGGGTCAGAGCCCAACCTAAAGCAAACTATGACCTCTGTGATGGTGTCTTAAAAATTGTGATTTTCCTTTTGTGTCGCTTGTTATCCATCAGGTGTCTTCAATAATGCTCAATCATCACTCAATTAATCACTTATTTATCTCATTAACTTTAACAGCGCTCAGCGGGTGGAAAAAAAAAATATGGCAGGACTTTTACTTTCTGACCCTGGACTTTCCACCTCTGCCAAGGAGGCCTAGCCAAATCCAGCGGAGCTAAATCTGGCCTAGCTAACCTTGTCTGATATACAGAATCTCCAAGCGCAAACTCCAGAGAGGAGAGCAGGAAAGAGCGACTGCAAAAGGGCAGTAAGCAACTCAACCCACACGCAGAGATGGGCATCCTGGAGAGCGGAACTCAGCTAAACGCTATGGACCCTCGTGAGGGAGTACAACCACTCATCCAAGGATCTACTCAGCCGCTAACAAGGTGCTGAGGAGGCTGTGCGCTAAAGACCCTGACCAGGGGAGCACAAACCAGCCTGGGGGCTGAGTCTAACGGGAGACTTCATAGAAGTCTACAACCATACCAGCTTAGGGAGCTAAGCACAATTACGCAGTTAACCCGAAGGAAGTACAAAGGTCAACCTAACAGACAGACCGTAAAGCGGGGCATAGTCATGGAGGCCGGGAAAAGGGCCTACAACATAACCAGAGTTCACCAGAGAACTAGAAACTGAATGCAGGCGGCGGTTAGCCCAGGATGGCCTGTAGGGCCACACCCTATTGCATATCAAGGTGGAGCAAACACCAAGACATAACAGCTGCAAGTGCCCACGGAAGCCCGTCCAAAAAACCAAACAGTGCACGGAAGTACCTTCTGTCTTTAAGAAGAGGAGTAAACATACGACATCAAGCGCTAAGGAAAGGCCAGGGGCTATAATCCCAGCAGCACGTGGCACGGCATAGCTCGTGGCAGTGTTATCACTAAAGGGAATAAACGCACAAAATACTCAGTAAAAAACACCTTTTACTCTCAGTGAGAGAGTACCAAGCTAAACTCCGACATGCTAGCAAAGGAAGGCCTGAAAGCGGCCTGTAACCTTAAAGCACGTGGCGATAGCTAGTGCATTTACTCAATCATGGAATGATGCCTGTACATGACCAGCGTAGCTAGGCCAACAGGAAGCTATAAGAGAGGCCTGGAGAGGCCTGCTATTTAAAGAACCATGTGGCACCAGCCCGTGGTCATGACAGGGCCCTAGCTACAAGGAAGGGCCAGTACAACCTAAAATGACAAATTTAAGGGAACTAGCTACACAACCTGAGCCTAGGCATACACATTCCAGCAGGCAATGTTAAACATGCTAAACAGCGTGAGCGTAACCAGCATCGTAGACCAACAGCGCTGTATCCAAACAAGCTGCATACAGAGAGGCTAAAAACAAATAGCCAACAATCAAACAGCAATGAACCCCAGATGCTGTGGTGCAAACGACCGGGAGAGGTCGGGTAAACAAAATTCCCTACACTCATCCTGAGTGTGCGATCCAACAGGTGATGCACTCAGTGAAACACAAACCCTAACCGGGGAGTACAACAACAACACCGTATTCATATATAGAGGCCAGATAAAGCCTGCTATCATAGAAAACAGGTGTAACCTGTGGCAGCACAAGCACGCTCACATAACACCTGCATAAAACATATGAAGGGGAAATATGGGCAAAAAATGGCCAGCAACTTCCTCAGAAGGAGGCCAGAACTAGGAACTATACAACCGCAGGGGGATAGTCATAACAGGGGGATGTAAACAAACACACACCTAACCTAGTTCTAGCCTAGCCGCTAGCTAAGGACTGTATGTAGACCAAGCTACACTCGGGCTACAAATTCCCAAACACACGGAGAAAGCAGCGCGAGCGACAGCATTAGGTGGCCGAAAAACCGGCCAACACATAACTGAAAATAGCGAATTACTAGTTTATAGCCTATCCACTGTATCTAAGCCGA
>JAOTNS010000880.1:0-54156 GCA_028476615.1 Culter alburnus
TAACAAAGGTTGCAGACATTCAAAAAACTTTGCAAGGCCTGTGGAGTAGGCACTCAAGGATAAAGACTGATCTTCTATTCAGATTGAGAGGAGAGATGCAAACCAGAACTGCATATGACAATATTCAGAAAGTTTGGGGAGCATCAGGTATTTGTTGTGCTCTCAGTTCAAATGCACATATTCTAAAAAGTATTAAATTTCATTTTAATAAATTGTTATTATCCCACTGGGGCTCAAACTCAGGTCTCTGGCGTGTGTGTGACTTAGATGCTGACCACTCCACCACAGGAGGAGATTGAACCCAAATGCAGAGGAATAAAAGTTAATGAGACCCCAAGAATCTGAGTCTTGTCTTTGGATCTTTACTTCAAGAAGGGATACAGAACATTAGCACAGTCTTAGGCAGCACATTAGATGAATCTGAGCAGGTAACACAAACAACTCTCCTTGAGAGGTTATCCAAAAAGGTTTTTTCAAACAGAAAAGATCTTCTTAAACATCAGTCCAGTAAGAAAATCAAGGAGTCCACAGCCCACAAAAAGATGACAAAAAACATGTAATCCAAGAACAAAACAGAAGACAGAAAAAGTCTCAAACCCAAAAATCCTTAGGAATGACAATGCATAGACCAACATCAGGACTGAACAAGAACAAAATAAACAGTGAGGCCTTAAATAGGGTTTCTCATTAGAAGTGATTCAACACAGAGATCATTACAACTATTAAACAAAGGGAAATTAGTCTAGGTTGAGATAGCACTAGTGGTGAAAATAAGGAACTACAGACAAAACATAACACTAAATAAACTATTCTTTTCAGGTGGATGGGCAGCCATTTTATGTCCTTGTGTTGTGGTTTACAGTGTGAAATGTCTCATCCGTGCTAAAAGTCCTAGAGACTTTTCTGACATGTTGTTCTCATGGAAACACATGCCAAACATCTGTATTTATGATTTTGCCAGAAGACTGGCCACCCATGCCAATGTACTGAGACCAGAAGCAATTCCATTTGCACCATTTGAGGGACGGTCTGCAAAGGATACAGAAGACAATCTGAGGGCTGCACTGAGCAGAACCTTACTGTAAACTTACCTTGGTTGAATAAAAAGTTGGATGAAGATGTCAGCTAGCCATCCAGTGACTGGATGTATTTGAAGAGCGTATTTCAGATCAAAACAATTACATTATCATCTAAAAAACTCTCAAAACTACAGTTCCTGGTACAACACGTAGTATTCACAAATATTATGGTGGATCGGCCACCATGACGGTCACTTCAAGCTGAGTGATACAATTGGTGAAAAGGTAGGAGTGCTGTTATCACTAGAATATCACATGGCTATCAGCCAATCAGATCGAGAACCAGAAAGAATTGTGTTTATGTGTTTATATATATATATATATATAATATATATATATATTATATATATATATATAAGAGTTCAGATGCAAAAGCCGCTAAACGCCATCTCTGTCAAAAATGAGATAATGACATTGAACGAATGCTTACGGCACGTAGTACCGTTCAACAAATCACGTGCTTCAAATCCTCTAAATCGCAGCGTCAGCCCATTCAGAAATATCGGTTTGTTGGCAAAAGCCTCTAGACGCCACTTCCCTTTGGCAGCAAAGCGCTATATTCCGAGAACCAATCAGAAGGCGCGAATCGAATCATATGATTTCGAGCGGTTTCAATATAGCGGCGCGCTGAGGAGATTTTTTTAGATTCAGATTCAGATTGAGTTTTTTAAAATAAAAGATGGAGTACGATGAAATGGATCAGCCTGTCCTACTAACATTGAATGGCAGAAGAAAACGTTATTTACCTCAAAACTCTGCCTGTCATAAGCAAAATAGCCTACAGTGGAAATGGCTTGGTCGCAATTGTATCATGCACTCATACAGTTCTTCGTGCAGTGCCGTTACTTTGAAGGAATCGGATTTATTATACATCAAACAACAGCTCTATTTCGCCAAAGACAAAGTCAAACAAGATGCTATTCTTCTGTCTCATATGGAAGCTGTGCCATGTAAACGGAGGAGGCAAACGTGGAGGCTGAATAGAAGAGACGTGTTAAATCCCTGGTAAAGAGGTTGTCTACTGTTTAGTTTTAAATGATTGTGCTATCATCTTTTTCAGGGTTTCTAGTTGTATCTTTAGTGATTTTTCAACTATTTACTATGTCTTGCCACAAATAGGTGGATTTTTAGGTTTTTGCAAAATAAGCACAAGTGGATTAGCTGGTTTTGACGCAAAAGAAAATCTAACTCGTTAAAAACCAATAAATTGTCTAAGTGACATTTTTGAAAAAAGTTATTTTATCACTAGCTAATAACCTTATCATTACCTTTAAAATGAAACTCCTGAACTTGATTGTAAAAGCCTGGTAAAAAATTTAAAAGAAAAGATGTCTGATGGATTTAGAGGGTTTGCATCTGAACTCTTCATATATATATTATATATATATATATATATAGGTTTAATTAAGAAGTCAAATTAGGTTAAATGAACATGAGATGTGGTATTGAAAAGTTTTTGTAAAGTTATTCCAACTAAACTTTATATGTGGTTTCGATTGTGCAACGGTTTGTAAAACCTCAAAATAATCAGCATCTTTTCTTCAGTCCACTTATGAGTTATGGCCCCAGACCAATATACCAATATGGCGGCACCGTTGACATGCGATTCAGTGGCCAATGGGGTGTCTATTTATGTCTATGGCAGGGTGCCTCCTGCTCCTGGAAGGCCAACATCCTACAGAGGTTAGCTCCAACCCAGCTGAAAAAAACACTTGGCTGGAAGTTTCTACACAGCAGAAACCCCAGTGTTATATTAACTCTGCTGAGTCCACACTCAAAAGTGTCAAAGTTAATGAGATAATTAAGTGATATCTTAATATAAAGTAATATAAAGTAAGACAAATATCTCTTGTTTCACATGAGAAGAACAATGTAGTCTTATGCTGTGAAAACAGATTTGCACCCATCCTGATTTCTGTGTGTATCTCATACTAGATAGTTTCAGATCTTCAAACAAAATACAACACAAAACAAAGTGTTAATGAGTAAACACAAAATATAGCTTTTCTGTAAGCAAAAAGGAAAAAGTTATCAAACATCTATCACCGATGTGAAAAACCAATTGCCCCCTTTAGCAACAAAAACTGTAACCAAATTAATAACTGGAGCTCAGTCTTTCAAAGCATGTGATGGGATTTGGGTGGTAATAATTATTTTCTAGGAGGAGCTCAATACCTCACTGAAGTCCTTACAAAAGAAACTTCATCACAATGAAAACATTAAAGGAGAGTTTGAGGAAACAGTTCAACATATCAAGGTGAGGAAACAGAATCAAGAGTCAGCTTGAAAATATTAATCATTGTTGTTGTTATGAATGGGAGCTCAGGCAGAGGATCCAAGTGCAGCGTTTTAATAAAGTAGAGTGGTCGTACAGGCAGGGTCAAAACAGGAACAAACAGGAACAGTAAGGAACAGGCAGAATCGTAGTCAGGGTACAGGCAGTAGATCGAGGCAGGCGGATATCATACACAGAACGGTATACCAGGCAAGGGTCAGGACAGGCAGCAACGGGTCAAGAAACAGGAACAGGCAGCAACAGTAACAGACAGGCAGGCAGACAGGAATATAAACGCTCGGAGATGATACACTGGGTAATCAAGACTTCGCGGTGAGGTGGTGTATGTGACAGTCCTTTATAGTCCTGTAAATGAGCTGCAGCTGGGTGTGGTGATCAGTGTGGTGTGCAAGGGTGGATGTGGCAGATGATGATTGGAGAGGAGTGTGAGCATGTGACTGGCAGGGGGGATGATGGGAAATGTAGTCCGAAACTTGACAGGGGCAGACTGTGATCGTGACAGTTGTATTTAATATTATGGATTTCACTTAATTATTTTTGTAAATGACAAGTAGCAATCTGCTTATGGGTCTGGTAAAATCAACCATTAACCACATGTGGGTCCTAATGCCCCAGTAGTCACCATAAACTACTTTATGAAGGGTTCATAAACCTCAGACTCTTTCTCAGAATGATTAGGGGTGTAATCCTGGTGTAAAATAGTCCCAACAGCAATATTAATTGCTTCTTTCAATCATTATTTCCTTGTAAAGTTGGTTGGAAATTATTTGTACTGTATGCAGCTCTAAATAAAGAGGTGACTTGACATGATTTGTAACCATTCATGTTTCGAGTCAGTTGCACATTTTCACCACTAGAAGTCAGTGAACTCTCCACTGCTTACTGGGACAGAAAGCTGACTTTAAACAGGCAAACTGAGTATTTTCTGTTTCATTAATTTATTCATTAACATCTTGATTAAATAACTGAAATTTGGTAAAGTTGACTGTATTGTATAGCTTGTTTTGTGATGTTCAGAGGTTATCTGTTTATCTGTTTATCTGTCACCCTTGTTGAGGTGTGTATGATGAGGTGTGTTGATGTCTAAATGTGTTTCAGTGGCCAGTTGAAAATGATTGTGTTAAACATTTTAGCACTTTGAGAAATCATCTCTGTTTAACTTATAATGCTGATGCATGCGTTCTTTTTTTCAAATGCGTCTAAACTTCATTATTGTTTATTTTGAGTTATTGCAATTTAAACCACTTTGACGGTCATCTGAAAGTTATAACATTTGACTTCAGTTCATCTGTTTCTCCTTCAAGCTCTTTCTTGAGAGTTTTAAGGAAAACACTATCGTAATTTGGAAGAAGAGGAAACATGCATGTATGTTTGTGGTCATTGAAAATGTGGGTAACACTTTAAAATACTGATCTTTCATTAATGAATAACTACACAAGAACAAATGAATAATGCATTATTAACAATGTAGTAACTGAATTTAAAAAAATAGAAAAAAAATGTAGTTATGAAAAACAGTTGTTACTGATTAGCTAATAATAAACTACCCCCTTCAACTGAGCACTATACTTACTAATTCATTAATCAGAGTTTCTTGTTAGTTAGTTACTATATTGTTAATAATGCATTACTCATTTGTTCCTGTGTAGTTATTCATTAAAGAATGATCAGTATTCTAAAGTGTTACCAAAATTTGTTCTATGTTCTTCTCAGAAAATGAGTGTATAATTTTTCTTTTTATACAAAATGAAAACTGCCCCCACAAACACCATACAAAGTTTAATATTAACATGAGCCGAGTGGAAAATAGAAAGTGATCAGCATGAATAATATTCAAAACTATAAGCATGGGCTGCTTTGTTTACAGTTTGTTTATCTGCAGCCTGCAGTGTCAGTCTCCCTTTCTTAATGACGAATATAGACGAATATATATAAAAAAAAAACAGACAGACGCAGAATGCGCATGCTGGCTGTTAGTCGGCTGTAGTTCTCTCTCTGTGTTCAAGTGCAGTTTTTTTGCCCTGACGCAGGTGCCACGAGGTGACAACACAGTCAGCCTCCGTTTGGTGTGTCCCTACTCTAGGGTTACACGTCAAAAAAAGATTATATCTGTTAAAAATTTGTTAATTCATTCATTTCAACAGTTTAATTTTTTAACATAACAAATTAATTTAAATGAATATTTTTTGTATAGGCCTATACACATTTATAACATTTTCGATTTTTATAAAAAGACTCATTTATAACATTAAATAGAACATTTTGACAGAACCTCAGGTAAATTACATGTTGTTTTGTTTAGTTGTCTAATGTTTTGTTTTCAGAATTATGGGAGGACAGTGATCTTTATTTAAAAAAGCAGTTCTTTATATATGAGTGCAGTTCATAATATGAAGCTCTCCATTGTGAATGTACGGTGCTACTTCCAGTGTCAAATTAAACATGAAGTGTTTGTCAATGAAAATAAGCCTTTGGCTTTTTTTTATTTTTTTTTTTTTTTTATCCTTGACAGTTTGAAATGTTGTATGTACAATCCTTGAACATTTTTTTTTAAAAAAATCTTGTCTAATAAATCAATCAATTGTAACTTTGGTTACAGTTATTTATGAAAAGATACAGTATAGCATTATAAAGGCTTAAGAGTGTTAGCCTACTGAATATTGTAAAAAAGAGATTTAGCAAAATCACTCTCATCAGTTGTACATGTTTTTAAATCAGTGTTACAACAGTTAATATTTTGTAACTGCATTTATTTTGTTAATCATTTAGTTTACAGTTATATTTAAACCAACCTCTATCAGCTCCTTCCCCCGGTTTACCCTATTATATTTGGGGAAAAAAAGTAAATTTTTTTTAACAAATAACATTATTATGAAACAGCACAACTAACTAAGAAAACAGCTCAAATTACAAGAATATCAGAATATATTGTGTGGCTGCTTTAGCCTAATTTGTTTGGGTGGAAATAAGAAACCTATTGTTGCCTCATGGAAACATTATTAAATTACCAGAGCTGATCAATGGCAAGTATAGTCCACACATGAAACTGAAAATAGGATAAAGAGAAGGACAAAGAGAAAACAACACATTCTGACACGCAACACCATATTATCACCTGTACAAAAGAGTTTAAAAAACCTGGGTAACTTTTTTTAAGTGTTATAAACTATAACATTTTTTATATTTATGAAAATAAAAAAAACTCATCATTAAAAAATACTCATTTATAACGTTAAATAGAAGATTTTTACAGAAAGTTTTACAAGAGAACACAAAAGCTTTGAAAAATACTTTTTCCTCCCATCCCAATTTTTTTTCCACCACCATGTCCGTTTAGGTGCTCTGTAGAAACAGGCTTCTATTATGTATTTGTGAGAAATGTAGTCATTCCACAAAGGGGAATAGTACACATGTTTATCCTTGTAGACTTAAGAGTTTAATGGGGATGAATTATTTTTTACATAGCAGTGCTATAGCCTGGAATGATTCACCTTGATGTATAAAGCAGATAAAAGTTAAAAGTGTTTTTAGAAAGGAAGTTAGAAAATGGCTATTTAGTATTAATATAAAGGTGATGTATTGTAAGATGCTGAACTTTATGGTGATTTCTCTACATTTATGATTGGTTTTTCCATTTTATAAAAACAGAGGACAACAATAGAAAAAAGCCTTTGGCTTTTTTGTGTCTATTATCCTTGACAATTTTGAAATGTTGTATGAACAATCCTTGTACATTTTTTTTTTTTAATCTTGTCTTATACATCAATCAATTTTAACTTTGGTTACAATTATTTATGAAAAGATACAGTATAATGCACTATATTGTACAATACTATTACCTGTATACATAAAGACATAAAGACTTCATGTGTCATGATCACCAGAACTATTGCCTCACCATATCGGACTTCATCTCCCATAATCCTTGTCCTGGACCCATTAGTCTTCATTGCACTCAGCTGTATTTACTCATGCCAGCAGCTGTATCACCCTGTAGCCCAAGACTGGTTGCCCACTGAAGCTAAGCAGGGCTGAGCCTGGTTAGTATCTGGATGGGAGACCTCCTGGGAAAACCAGGTAGCTGCTGGAAGAGGTGTTAGTGAGGCCAGCAGGGGGTGCTCACCCTGTGGTCTGTGAGGGTCGTAACACCCCAGATAGTGACGGGGACACTATATGGTCAAAAAGCACCGTCCTTTGGATGAGACGTTAAACCGAGGTTCTGACTCTCTGTGGTCATTAAAAATCCCATGGCACTTCTCATAAAGAGTAGGGGTGTAACCCCTGGTGTCCTGGCCAAATTCCCTCCATTGGCCCATACCAATCACGGCCTCCTAATAATCCCCATCCATTTAAATTGGCTCTTTCACTCTCTCTCCTCTCCACCCTACAGCTGGTGTGTGGTGAGCGCACTGGTGCTGTTGTACTGTGGCTGCTGTCGCATCATCCAAGTGGATGCTGCACACTGGTGGTGGATGAGGAGAGACCCCTGATATGATTGTAAAGCGCTTTGGGTGTACAGCTGTACATATGAAAGCGCTATATAAATGCCTCATTAATCCATTCATTAGTTTCTGCTTATTTATACCCAGTTTGTTTCAGGCATTATTCATTGAGGTTTTGTATTTGTTACATGCACTTCTGCTATTTTGTTTTCTTGTTTTTCCAGACTGGTTAATGTGTTTTGACTCTTATCTGGCTGTATACTATGATTCTGGATATCCCAAATAAAACTGCACTTGGATCTTACCCTAAGTCTCAGAGCAACCATGACATTATGTAGGGGGTTAGCGAATATTGTTTAAAAAGATGCCATACTTAGAAAAATCACCCTCATCGGTTGTAACACTGATTAAAAACATGTACAACAGTTAATATTGTGTAAATGCATTTATTTTGTTAATCGAATTTAGTTTTACACAGTTATATTTAAAAAGGCCTCTATCAGCTCTTTCCCCCATTAAATTTTGAGAAAAAAGTAAATATTTTTTTAAATAGTAACATGTTATTATGTAACAGCACAAATAAGGAAATATCACAAATTATAAGAACACTGGGTGGCTGTTGTCCATAGCCTAATTTGATTAGATGGAAATGTGAAACCTATTGTTGCCTCATATCATCCTTAACTATGTGCTTTAAATTTGCTTGGTCAGGAAACAGTGCACCATTTAAATTACCAGAGCTGATCAATGCAAGTAGTCACACATGAAACTGAAAATAGGACAATGAGAAAACAACACACACATCTTTCTGTACAAAAAGTTTAAAAAAACTTATAAACTCATGTAAACTCAATATTGATTAGAGACTAAAGGTTTATATTTAATTATTTTCTTTTTTGTTAAAGGAATCTGTACAAATTGTGAATTGTGAATCTGTACAAACTCTCTCTCAGAAGATGCCACTGGAAAAAGATTTTTTAAAGAAATCACTGAAATTTTTGAAAGGAAAATCTGTTTTTACATCTTTTCCATTGAGTTTTTTGTTAATTGGACTGGAGAAGCTGGTTGAAGTAGAATTTTTTGTATGCCCATGCATACTCGAGCTGAATGCACTGCTAACAGCGTCCATCTTTATTGGACCTGCTCTTTTTACTTTTACTTTAATATTCCTCCTTTTAAGGCCTTTTAAACTTAAATTCAGTGGTTTTTGTGCAGAGCCAAATGATGATACTCAGCAGAACTCTTCTGACAACAAGCAGCACTCTTCTGAAGCTCAAAAGAACTCTTCTGAAGCTGAGCAGAACTCTTCTGATGCTCAAAAGAACTCTTCTGATGCTCAAAAGAACTCTTCTGATGCTCAAAAGGACTCTTCTGAAGCTCAAAAGAACTGTCCTAAAGCTTTTGCATCTTGTCTGATTCCACCTGTCATGTGGATCTTCATCTTGTTACTTGATGGTCAATATGTTGCTTGTGCCATGACACACTGGAAGGGAGTTTATGTGTTTGATGAGGAGCTCAAGAGGTTCTGGTGTAAACCTACTGAAAAGATACAAAACAACACAGAGCTACGAGATTTGACTCGCAAATATATTCACCAGTCTCAGGTAAGTATCATATATTGTATGAACTTTTTCTGATATCATATCATCATCATATTAAGTATATTAATATTATAGATTTGTGCTAATATTTTGAGAACATCACTAAAGACCAAATACCTTTGAACAAACATTCTCTTAATGTTACTGGAAGAATACTTGTTCATAACTTTGAAAACCTTGCTAGAAGTTCTGAGAACATTCTGGTCCCTTGGTTGCAGCTCAAATGCAGTGTTTGGAAGTTTCCCTAATTTGTGGCATTGCAGCTGTGACTGTCGTTTTCTTTCAAAAGCATTAACTGAGCTGGTCATGTTGACCGCCATCTTCTCTTTACCTTTCAGCTGTAGATTTTGATCACTCAGCACGTTAGTTGCAAAACAATAACATTGAGCACATAATGGTAAACGGAAACTCAAATGTGCTAGTTTGATGTGCGAGAATCAATGAGATTTGTTCTCATGTGTCACGGCATGGGATTGTTTTTTTTTTTTCTCCCAGTATACAGGTTTTATCTTGATCTCTGTCTTCAGTGCCTTGGTGATTCTCATTGTGGGTATTTATGACTGCTGGATTAGTAAAAAATGTGAGTGCTGTCCAAGTCAACTGTCATCATGCTGGAGACAAACAGCAGAGACACCGAGTGTGAGACAACCAAGTGGTGGAGATGATTCTGCAGAGAGTGGTCTCTGAGATGTCACTTCACACTGAATTAGCGGGTGTTCCCTCTTTTTGAAGTACAGAATGTTTGAAAGAGGCTCATGAACACACATTACAAAAAGAGCAGTCAAAATTGTTGGTAATGTTAGCCTATCTACTAATTCTACAAATAACATAAATTAAGAAATCATGAAAAGAATTGGGATCTTTAATTTGGATCTTCATAAGCTGGCACATTAGACCCAATGTGCCAAAATGTCTGCCTTTCATGTTCAGTTAAAGTTCAACCAAAAATAAAATTCAGTCATCATTTAGCCTTTCTGTCTGAAATGCACAGATATTAGTATATTAAGCAGAAATTAAAGGGACAAATATTTAAGTCTCATAACATGAACTTTTGATTTTACTTATTTACTTTACAAATATGTTATCCGTCTTCTTGTTGGTTTTAATAAATTATATGCTATTTCTGTGTGCCGATAATATTGGACTTTCCTATATTTTTATATGTATGTGTGCCTGTCAGCTATTATATCATATGAGTGTAAGATTGTAATTGCCAAATTTATATGGAAATGTTTATGCTACATGAAATGTAATTTTAATATTTGCAAATGTCAAGTGTATTTCAGTGTGTTTTTCATATATAGGATATAAAAGTTGTCACATTTTTTCCCCCTCAATATTTTCCAGGGTTTATATCAGTCAGTTTCTGTGTAGACATAACTTTCACAAACACAAATAATTTACAAAATTATTTAAGAGTTTAAACTATATATTTGAAACCTACAACAAAAACACTTCTAGACTATAAACATTATAGTTACTGAGATGTAGCGTTTGAGACATCTAACCCCGTTCTCCTATTTTTCATTTTAGCCTGTACAACCTTTGCATGTTATGCTTCATTTAACTTAAATTTGAATGACATTGATTATACTTTTTTTTAAAATAGTGTAAGAATCTGTAATAATTGCTCATTTTAAACAAATAAAAATATCATTTACAAAGCATCAACATCTCATACATTTATTCAAACTATTCAAAATGATTTTCAGACTTAAAAAGTTAAAAGGCTATTTATTAATAATTGTTAAAATGATGGTGATTTTGGTTTGGAATTGTATTTTTGCTGTATTGTATAATTAACTTCTTATTTAGCATTTTTGTCTTACACTTCACACCCAGCCATTTTCATTTCATGTTTAAATTTAATTTGTATGCAGATGGGTTTAATTTATTAACGTGAAGTTTTCACGCCCATGCAAAGTGGCAATGCTACTGCAACACTTGTGCGCATACGGGCTTGTGTAACCTGAAACATCTGTCTGTGATTAAATGATACTCTTTATGAAATAAGGAGGAGTCTTGTGAAAGGAATGTGCTTTCTCTGACCCGCTGTCAATCCCACAATTCACCTCAACAGCGTGAAGCTCTGCGTCCATAGGAATTAACTGAAAATGGCCAATCTGCTCCACTTTTCCCCTTTGCACAAATAGTTTCATTTTTCAGTGTCTCATGGTTTGATCAATGACCTTGTAAATAGTTAATAATAAAGATCCTAAATTGTTGTATGGGATATCCTGTTACACATTGTTTGGTGAACAAATATTAATAATCTTTTCAGTTTAAAATGTCTGAGTCCTTCAGTGAGTCTAAAGGGAAAGTGAAAGTGACATGACATGCCAAGTATGGTGTCCCATATCTGAATTTGTGCTCTGCATTTTACCCATCCAAGTGCACACACTGTTCATTTACTCCCCCCCATCTATATTTCCTGCTAGTACTGAGACTCAAACCAGTGACTTTCGGATTACAAGTGTGACTCTTTAATCATTTGGCCAGGTGTTTTCAAACCTTGGTCTTGGAGGACCCCCAGCGCTGCACATTTTGTCAGTGGTGTGTGTCAAATAAGGGTGACATACAAAATGTGCAGGGCTAGGGGTCCTCCAGGACAGGTTTGAAAACCACTGCATTGGGCCACAAGTAAGCCAATGTATTTCAAAGTGGCAGGTTCCACATTGTTCAAGATGGTGGTTAGTGTTAGGTTAGGGTTAGGCTGTATAGCTGTTGTTGCTCATGCTTCTGCAACGGTCAAGAGCCAAGATGAACAAGTGAAGAATAACCAAAGAAATCTATTTGGGGCTGCTTGTTGGGCTGCTTTGTAAGGGCCTTTACTCAGTTTCACCATCATCCACTTCAAGGCAAGTCTCAGACTTCATTATCACACATGGATCAAGGAACAAGAATTGGTCTTGTTCACTTTGTTAAATCTTTTGCTGTTTGAGTTATTTTTCAGCCTCCTTGTGTGAAGACAGACTCAGGTAAAGACCTGCGACTTTACCTGCATAACTCCGCCGAGCAAGGACACCGGTAAAGGCTCTTACTGTAAGTATCTTCCTTTCTTCCTTTTCTTTCCCACTTCTTCTTTTTCTTCATACTCAACATGTGCTTTCAATACATTCCTGTTGTCTCTCAGCAACGCTCCACCATCTCAGGTAGAAGGCAGCACAATACTGCTAATCTGATTCCTATCTACTCCTCTTCTAATACTCCTCTCTCTGTTCTGTGAGTCTATGGAACTGGCAGTCAGCAGTTAACAAAGCTGTACACGTTCAGTTTACTGCGCACTTGCATGATTTTGTTCAGTAACGGTCATCTTCCAGCGGACAGACGCAAAAGACAAGGTAAGCATTAACATTCCAGGTTTTATTAATCGATTTTGCCCATGTAAAGTTAAATTTGTAGTGTTTTGCATCTTAACTTAAATTTGTAAATTCCCAGTTTGGTCAATTTGCATCATATTCTCCCGCGAGGTGACCTGAGGTAAAATCTATTCTGTTGTTCTCTCTTACTGTTAGCAACTTTAAACATCAAACTACTCAATAGCCTATCTCTTTTTCAAAACTTTTGTAGAGAGTTTATTGATTTTTAGACTGCCGCTTCATCCATGTCGCTCGAACGCAAGCCTGTATAAATTTACTGTTGTGATGAATCTTTAAATCGTTTCCGTTCACTTCCGGCCATCAGTATTCAAATGGCAGATCGCAGTCCGGTGTTGTGCCAGAAAAAAAGAAAAAAAAAAAACACCCCATGCCCTGCCGTGAAAAGCCAAGTGCTTGTCTGAAAGGGCTGAAACCCCAGTCGAGGGAAAAATTTTAATATAGTCTCCTTAAAACCAAACGAATAACAGCCAGCACTAATCATTATCATTCTCATTCAGATTCGTTTGCGCCAATCCTGGGTTTTAGGTACCATGAAAGTAACTTGACTTTTAGCGGTGTTCATCGCCATGGTAACTTAGGCTCCACGGCTAACCTGGGGCAGGTTATGTTCTGGGTTAGAGATCTGAAACTGAAATTGGACCAATCAGATGTAAGCTACGTGACACTGACACACCCAACACAATAAAGTCACTCCCCCAGTAATTCCTCCAAATTAAAGGTCATTATATAGTAAAAACAAATAGTTAACTATGAAATTGTCTGGTTTTAATGATAATTATTTTATGATTTATATAAATTATTTGATTATATGATCTATTTTTTTTTTTTTTTATCCATTACACACACACAAGTTTAGTTTAAAGGTGCTAAAGAGGATGTTTTGTTTTATACATTTTTGCAATATTACTTGAAACTGTCTTTACTAACTGATAAAAGACTATTAGGTGCACTGAGAGTAATAATATTAATATACATCATCTGTGCACGAGGTAGGGCCTTAAAAACATCAGCCCTCTGGCTTGTCAATCACTGCCATGACGTTCCTTGTGAGAGACGTGAGTAGTAATATGATGGACCTTGTGTCAAAATGATTGATGATGACCTTTGACCTCTGTGACCCCTGTGACCTCTGGGGGCCACCCACGACGTTCCCCTCCCCCACGGGCCACCCACGAAGTTTTGGTTCAGCTGATACACAAGATCATCGATGCTGCGTTTGATTCGAATAAGGACTGTGAGGGGGATACCAAACATGTAACCAATCTCAAAAATGAGATGTCGTAAGAGGCCTGGCAAATTCATGGTATTCTGATGTGACGAGCATGTGTGTTGATACTGATTTTTTGTTGTTGACACTGACGTGTGCGGATTGGCCCTCTGGCTTGTCAATCACTGCCATGACGTTCCTTGTGAGAGACGAGCGCGGCTGTGCGCTCCAGTAACTTTCCACACTCTACAGGCGCCGCATGCAATGTTTTTGTCAGGAGACAGGAGTAACAACTGCAGATTATGAGTTACCTGCAGTGAGAGGACAGATGTGTTATTTCTGTATCTTTTGTTTTATTCTTACTATAATTCACAAAACAATTAAACATTAAATGTATTAGTTACAGTCAGGGCCTAAAACAAACTTTTTGCCACACCTGCAATGGCCCCTTTTGACCTAAGATATTTTTTTTACTGGTCATGAAACCTTTTTTTTTTTTTTTTTTTTTGCAAAAAGAGTTATGCCATTCACAATTCCACTTTTTTTAAAGAAAAAATAAGAAA
This sequence comes from Culter alburnus, assembly GCA_028476615.1. Taxonomy (NCBI): domain Eukaryota; kingdom Metazoa; phylum Chordata; class Actinopteri; order Cypriniformes; family Xenocyprididae; genus Culter; species Culter alburnus. Next base: position 14,569 of record JAOTNS010000880.1, read on the forward strand.
AAAATAATCAAATTACAAGCAGTAGCACAAATAAATACAGCAACACAAAGATACAAATGAAATATACATATGACATATACTCAATTTAGTATTCACATGCTGTCTGTGATACAGCTCTCTGGCTGTGCACTTCAAATGTTTAAACTTCCCACACAGTGCATGTGAAATGAATTGGCAAGGCTTAAACTTTCGTGACGATGCAGCACTGGCCAGTCAACTGTCTGGAGAGTCATTCATGTTTGTTTATGTTCACAACATTGCATTGTTAGAATTCATAAAAATGTTACCGGCCAACTGGTGGATGACACACTTTCATATCTTCGCCAAAGAAATGTTTACTTTCCTTGTTCTTTCATTTTTTTCTAATTAAACAGTGCTTTACTGGAGAGTTGTTTTGTTTTTTAGAGACAAAATGAAACAGAAACATGAACAACATTTTCTTCATGGTTTAGCACTGAACTTTAAACTGTTAACATTTTTACTTGTTTTTAATGTGTCCTTCTCATATGACACAAAATGATAAGAGTTAACTAGCCTGAAATTATAGTATGAAATTTTTCCTTTGTGTTGATTCCTTTGTTTGTTAGTTCATTTTAGGAACATATGAAAGTTCAGAGTTGACAATTTGGCAACTCACAAATTTGCTATAGTGATTCAAATATGAATTCTGTAAGGCCTGCCGAATCGACCCAACGATGGTTTCCTGTGCGTTCTGTCTTTTCAGTGTGCAAAGTATTTTTATTCCAATTAACATGTTATTATGACCTCGAATTTAGGTTAGAATGCCAATTTATTATTGACCATTTATATGATAATTTATCTAGACATCTGATTATTCTATTTAACTCTTTACTCTTATTGTACTCATTCATTTGTTTCTCAGAGTCGCACAGGGTTCTCGCACCGGCCGTTCATTTTTATGCAGGCCCACGATCAATAACCAAAGGTTATGGCTAACGCAATTTAACAATGCTGCTCATGTTCACTTTTATTTAATAGGTACCCATGTAGCACCATTGTCTATATAACAACTTAATTAAAGCTCAGACAATAATCAGGGGTTATTGACAGTACTATGAGATAATGTCGCCCCATGCTTACTAGAACCTTGATAGTATTTTATCTGGCCCTATATAGTTAATGATATAACTATATAACAACTTAATTAAAGCAGAGGCAATGACCAGAGGTTATGGCTAGTACGTACGTTTGTCTAGCCCCATATATAGTGAATGCAACTGCTTAACAACTTCGTTAAAGACAAGCAGTTAGTCAGAAGTCTGGAATCTCACCAGATGTGCCCCAGGCTCCATACAATCGGAAATCTTGTATGTACTTAAACCTGGTCACAGATGAGCTGCATTCTGGAACAAACCCCATAACATATGGCTATCACGGGCAAACATATAGTGTCAGTCAGAGCCGCACTGAGACATCATTTGCAGGCTCTAATCCTTCCAGTCATCCCTGTAGGGTAGCATCAGAAGTAAAAATTACGCATAGGGCAGATGAAACCATCTGCATACGTATCCCACTCACAGAAATGTTTCGCAGTAAACAAAGAGTAAGACAAGAAGAAGTTCCAAATGTCAGATCTCGCTATAAATTAATAGATGGAGCTCCTTCAGATGCTGATTTAAGGAAAAGAAAATCTTACGCCATGTCATTCAAAATTAGAACCAAGAATGCCAGATGGGTGTATGAGATATTAAACAGGGAAACTTCAGTTAACAATTGTGTGGTGTAAGAACCATTTGGAGATCCCTATGAAGGAGGTCATCTTGCTGCTGCTGCCAATCACAGGTGGTGTTGGGAAGGCCTTAATGATGCTAATTTGAACAGCAACATAATACCACAGCATAAGACCTTAAACAGGGGCCCGTGGAAAAAAGTTGGAGAATTGGTGTCGAGATCTCAGAGATCAAACTGGGGTCTGCAATGTCCATGTGTGGACCACTTTACCAAGGTCTAATGACTAATGTGCCTTTGAGAGGGAAAGTAGTGCCAAGTCACTTCTTTAAGGTGATAATTGTGGAAAATGATGATGGGACAGTAGAAGAGCTGAAATGCTATGTGACGCCCACTACGCATCCAACGCATTCAGAGCTAAAGAATATACTGTGACAAAAATAGAAGATATTGAGAGAGTCTCTGAGCTGACCTTCATAAAACGCAGATATGTGGGAACAGAATAAAAAAAGGCAACACTGCAGGGAGAAGGTGTGAATTCAGCCAAACTTGAGCCAAATAGCACCAGAAAGTGTCCAGTACACACAGCCAGAAACATCAATATTGTTTAGAAATATTCTCATGTGGAAACATTATGACATGTTATGAGGAAGTGTGTGCAGCTGTAGACTGAATACAATTAGCAGTTCCAGTTGGTACCACTAGGGGGTGTATATACGCTATAGGAATGAATTGAAAACACTCGCTCTGCTCCGCTTTGTGGACACACACTATAACAGTTTTGGTTTATTTTACATCTTTTAGTTACTGAATATTTCCCATTTTTAAAATCTTTTTATATAGTTTGACTTTGCTGTTATAAATGAAGTTTATGAGTGTTTCCAAATGTGTATCTTGAACTCACAGCATTTAATGAGTGTTTTGATAAGCAGCTATATATTCACTCATATTCATATCATATCTAGTTCTCTTTCTCTGAAATGTGCTTGTACTCATTCTGTATTGTAACTGTTTTGCAAATAGCAGTCTGTGAATATTAGTACAATTTTAGAATGAAAATGAAACCAGAATATAAAAATGTCATCATATATCCTGTACAAGAACAAGATCAGCTGAAATAAACTCTGTTTACATCCTGTACTGCTGTCTCCTTTCTATTTCCCAAATCACCTCCAACATCCATGGACGTTTACCATTTTGTGAGCCCCAAGTCAGGATATGATCCTCCACACCCTAGCATTGCATTTTACTTTGAACTGCAGAACAGTAGGCCTACACTAAAAAAAAAAAAAAAAGTTTTGTTTTTTGTCAACCAACCTTAAAAAAGGTTACTGAAGCAACTGAAGTAGATATAAACTGATTTCTTCAGCAAGGTAAAATTGCTTAATAAGTTTGATATCTTTTATGTTTTATATGATGAAAGTTATTTTCCACCTTGATATAAACACACTCAAAAACTTGAATAAAGTTTGAGTCATGATGTGCAACAAGCATTATGTCAAATGTTAATTTCCAGAAAGTCATTTGTTTTCTTAGAGATCATCTGTGTCCAGGATCTTGGCACCAGCCTTGCATTCTGTTTCACCCAGACATTCCCATCTCTGTTATTGCCATAAACTGTACTGTATAAAGGAGTCCTGAAATTTGGTAAAAGTAACACTATGTGTGTTATATTATCTTGCTGTCTTTCTCTGACTGTTGTAACTGTGTTTATAAAAATAAGTATTTATGTCTTAAACAACTACAGATTATAAGCCTTGTTATATGGAGCTATATAGGAATCTGGTTACACCATAGAATTGCAGATGTTTTTTTACTCTCACCAGATGGCACTAATCTGCCTTCAAAAATTGGATTTTAAATGCATTGTTTATATAAATACTCCTTTAATAGAAAAGTAATATAAAATTACTGAAAATAAAAAAAATGTATTCTTTTCAATGGCAAAACAAATTATCATAATTATTACATAATATATTAATACCATTATATTCTCTCAAAATAAATAGATAAAATATTATTGAACAAAAATATATTACACTAGTTTTACTGAAAATAAAAAAAAGTTACATTTCAGTTATTCTTCCAGTTTTGAGCAATACCAGAGGGTTAAAATAACACCGAAGCAGTGCTGGAGTTCATGAGGTTATTAAATGATTGAGAATTAGTGAAGATGAACACCCGATATTAAAGAATAAAATCACTATAGGAAAGAGCTACTATAAAAAGCTAAAAGCTACTATATAAGCTCACACTGCAGTGGCAAAAGAACACAGCAGAAGAATTCAAGAAAGTAAGACACATCTCTTATAACATCCAGCAGAACTCTGTTTGCTGTTTGGAACAAAGATTTCATCAGGTTTGACTTTTTTTTACATTTGCATGTATTTGTGACTTTTATTAAAACCTAACTAATCGTTTCTGATTTATGGCACATTCTTGGAATGTTAGTTCTATTGGAACATAAGAATCTTGGTTTAGTCAGAATGTATGTTTTGTTTTATGTCTCACACTTGTTATGGGTGAATTAGGGAAGCTCTAAAAATAGAAATATCTGATTCTGCCCCACCCCTTTAATCTCGAAAGTGAAAGTGCACGATTTCTACTGCTAATTTTATTCTCTTAATCCAAATATTAAATATTAAATTGATGGCTTCAGTTTCACATGAATATTTTTTAAGATTTGAATAAGGCATATATACTATGAACATGCAGTTCAAATGTAATGCTTGTTATTAAAATGTTTTGGTTTCTAAAAGTTGATAGTAATGTTAAAAAAACACAATATAAATTAATACAAAAATAAAAGTAAACAAATACAATGCAATACAATGTGAAAGAAACAAATGGTCTCCACAACCTCGGTTGGGAGACCAGACTCTATGAGCCTTGCCCCCTCAGAGGCCAGGCCCATAGCCTCCACATCTCTGGGCGGGGATGCAGGATCATGCCGCCCGTTTGTGACAGGAGGTCCTGTCTGACTGGCAGCTCCATGGGAGAGCCGTGGAGGAGGGATATAAGGTCCGCAAACCATATCCTGGTCGGCCAGAAAGGAGCCACCAGTATTAGGTCGACCCCTTCCTGGCGAACCTTTTCCAGAACCCCCGGGAGCAGAGAGACTGGGGGAAATGCATACAGACATAGCCTCGGCCACGTCTGCATCATGGCATCCAGCCCCAGAGGTGCTGGGTGCCGTAGGGAGTACCACAGAGGGCATTGTGTTGACTCCTCTGTGGCAAATAGATCGACTTGAGAGCTCGACCGAAAGTCTTCCATATGAGCTCCACTACCTCGGTGTGGAGTCTCCATTCCCCCGGACTCGCGCTCTGCCTTGACAGAGCGTCCGCCCCCAAATTTAAATACCCCGGAATATACGCTGCTTTTAGCGAGAGTAATTTCCCTTGGGTCCACAGGAGGATGGGGCTGACCAGTTTGCATAGTGGACGAGACTGCAATCCCCCTTGGTGGTTTATATACGAGACCACCATAGTGACCACTCATGATCGCTCCCCAGCCCGTGAGGGAAGCATCTGTTATAAGCATTACGACAAGGAGTTCCCAGCACGGGTCCCTGGGACAGGAACCAAGGCTTTTTCCACATGACCAGAGCACGAAGGCATCGTCGCGTGACTTTGATCATGCGAAAAGGATTTCCCCTCGGAGAAAACCCCTTGGTCCTGAGCCACCACTGTAAGGGTCTCATGTGCAGAAGGCCAAAAGTAATAACGTTGGACGCAGCTGCCATCAGACCCAACAGTCTCTGGAACTGTTTTACAGTGAGTGATGACCGGCCTAATTTCACCCCATTCACGGCCCCGAGAATGGATGTCACACGAGCGGGAGTCAATTGCCCCCGCATCGTGATCGAATCCCAGACTACCCCAGGATAGTTGGCAATCTGACTCGGAACCAGCACACTTTTCTTGGCGTTGAGCCTCAGCCCAAGCATCTTCATGTGCGACAGAACAACATCTTGATGTTGAGCTGCCAGACGTTCTGTTTGAGCTAAAATCAACCAATCGTCGATATAGTTCAGTACGCGGATGCCCTGGAGTCTCAGTGGAGCCAGTGCTGCATCCACGCACTTCGTGAACGTGTGGGGTGATAATGATAGGCCGAAGGGAAGAACCTTGTATTGGTAAGCTTCGCCCCCGAAAGCAAACCTGAGGAACTTCCTGTGAGAAGGATGGATGGATACATGAAAGTATGCATCTTTCAGATCTATTGCCACAAACCAGTTCTCGGATCTGTTCTGTGGGATAATCTGTTTGAGTGTAATCATTCTGAACTTCAACTTCTTTACAGATCGATTTAACACACGTAAATCTATGATCGGACGCAACCCTCCATCCTTCTTTGGAACAATGAAGTAGCGGCTGTAAAAGCCCAACATTTTGCTGGGAGAGGGAACCCATTCTATAGCCCCTTTTTGCAAAAGTGTCGTAACTTCTTGTTCCATCACCAGAGACTGCTCTGGAGCTACCACTGTGGGAATAACCCCGTTGAACCTGGGCGGTCGAGAACCGAACTGAATTCTGTAGCCCTGTTCTACCATGAGCAGCACCCATTTCGAAATATTCGGAAGACGTTTCCAGTCCTCCATAAATTCTACTAAGGGAACCAGTCTCTCGAGACTGGTCTCTGGTGTTTTTTGAGCACTTGGCTCGTTTATCTGACACAGCGCACCGGCAGATAAACGAATCATGTGCTGACCGACCCTCCTCGGAGGATCGGTGGAGACCGCTGCACCCTGTCGCACACTGGGTGGCAGGGTTGGCAGAATGGCCCCCTGAGGGCACCGAAGGGGAACGGGCGATATATATTTTAACCGTATCCCTCCAGAGGGGGCTGCCCTCAGAAGCCCTGGGCCGTGGGCATCAGGACTTCTTTTTTGAAATAATGACGGTCCTCAGATCCGCCCCACCCCCGGAAGGCTTCGGCTGTGTAGCCCGCCCCGGTCCCCAGGCTTCCTTCTGTTGGGCTCTGTGCCCTGAGGAGCCGGCTGTCGGCTGAGGCTGCTCCCGCCCAGCAGCCTCGGGGAGTTGAGATCGGCGGGGGAGGAACCTTTGAAATGCCGCTTTCTGTTTTCTTGCCTCCTGGAACCTGTCGACGACAGTTGTAACTGCGTCGCCGAACAGGCTCACAGGAGATAGCGGCGCGTCCATAAGGATATGTTTGTCTTTGTCCTTTAAGTCCGCCAGATTAAGCCACAGATGCCTCTCCGTGGCCACCAAGGCTGCCATACGGCCGACTGACTTGGCCATCTCCTTGGTGGCCCGGAGAGCTAGATCTGTGGCTTTTCTGAGTTCTTGTATGCACTCAAAGGTTGCCTCCCCGCTTTCATCAATCTCCCCTAGCAGGTCGGCTTGGTATGCCTACAAGATCGACATTGTGTGCAGACATGCCGCAGCCTGACCTGCCGCCGAGTAAACCTTGCCCACCAAGGTTGATGTTTGTTTAAGTGGCTTGGTGGGCAATGTCGGGGATTTTAGGGATGATGCAGACTCGGGCGAGAGATAGCTCGCAAGTGTCTCTTCAACCCGAGGCATCGCCCCATAACCGTGGTGCTTCAGCCCCATAATATTGCTGTACATCGATGTCTGGGGGCTGAACACACGGTACTGCACGGGTCTATTCCACGACCTCGACACCTCGGCATGGAGGTCGGGAAAGAACGGCAGTCCCCGACGTTGGGGTAGCGACCGAGCGGGAAGGAAGCATTCATCCAACTTGCTTTTGGGTTTAGGAACACTTTCCTCTGCGGGCCAGTTTATATTTAATTTTTCCACTGCCCTGGTCACCACCTCCAACAGCTCCTCATGGGCTGGAGATGAGGATGGCGGTTCCTCATCTCCACCCTCGACACCTTCAATATCAACCTCCTCGGAGGAAGATATATTCAGTGACGGTGCCTCTCTTCAGGGGGAAGAAACCGCAGCGCGTGCTTCCACCACCAAAGGAGAGACACTGGGTCTAGCAGGTAAGGGGAGCGATAAGGCAGAGCCCGTCTCTCCCCCCTCTGCTAGATCCAACTGTGAACCCCACGAGTGCAGTCTACGCTGTGCCTCGGCAGCAGCGGGACCAGACCCGTGGGGAACACTCCCGCGGCGCCCTCCTCGAAGAGCGCCCGGTGTGAGCGCAGCGCCCTGAGAGTGAGCCGCTCACAGTGCACACAGACAGACCCCTCGAGAGCTGCCTGTGCGTGCTCAACTCCCAGGCACTTCACACACATCACATGTGTGTCCCCAGCCACGATGAATCACGGACATGGAGGCACACACTTAGTGAAATGCTGCTTTTCCGCCATTATATTTCTCTTTCTCTTGTGTCAATATATATAGTGCTTTGAAACTCTTGTGCTCAGATGAAGAGATCACTGTGTGCAAAAGACAGACAACACTAAATAAGACAGACAAGATACAGATAGCGCTTGCTGAAGACAACAGAAGCTAGCGTTCTTTGTTTCCGGGCATGCTTTATAGTTTCCTGGTCCGTGACGTCACCCGCCTCTGACATCACGTTCTCTCATTGGTTGGATACAGAGGTGCTTCACGAACACAAAATGCAGAGGGTCATCACGTCACTGACGTAGAGTCGATAGTTCCCACGAAAGGGAACTACAAACAAGATGGGCAATGTGCCAAATTAAAGTAATGAAATTAATAAAATGAATTTAGTGAACTGCATTTATGCAGTTTTTTTTTTGTATATTTTTTATATATATTTTTTGTATATTTTCGCTTGGTAGTCTTTTTACCTTTCATGCTATATTGACGTGAAGGATTTTTGCAAGCGCTGCTCGAGCTCCGTCTGCTGTCATATCCCTCTGAAAATAAACAGCTACTGTAGCCTTCCAAGTAAAATGCACCCCCTGACCAAGGGTATAATGTATATTAATAAAATAAAGTAACAACGAATAAGTAGGGTGAATTGCCCCAAAGTGGGACACTGCCTAATGTGGGACACCTAAGGTTTAGTGTTTGTAGGTCCCGCATAAATGGTGCCATGTGATCAAAATCACATAGCTTCTCAAATATGAGACTGTAGCAATCATCAAAAAGGAAGGACCTTGTGTGAAAGCCACCCAAAGATCAATGACATAGAGTTTGACAAACTTGACATAAGGAGTATAAATTAATTTTAAACAAAAAAATCATGATATCTTTGGCCTAATGTGCTTATGAAATGTATGTCCATCAAAAAATACTACAACATTGTATGTGTAAACTATATATTTTATTTTTTATTTTTTATCAAATTTCCTAGTGTCCCACTTTAGGAAATGTGGTTTCAAAAAGTGGGACAGTATGATTGCCTAATGTGGGACAGTACTTCAGTCAATCAAAAATGTGTGGTGGAAAATGGTTTGTGGGACAAAAAATGGTTATTTACAGTGTTTTAGTGTTGCTATTCAATAATAGAATGATTGTTTGTTGTTTAGTGAAATAGAAAACATTAGGCCAAGTAAACATTTATGCAGTTCACAACATTTTTATGAATTTTGACTCAATGTTAAATCTAGCCTAAAGTTTGTTCAAAGTTTTTTTTTTTTTTTTTGCAGGTTGCAAGATTTTATATTTTGCCTTCAAATAAGCCTAGGCTATATGTTGAAGAGAACAGTTTAGAATTCTGACTGTGCATTTAACTCTTTTCTATATAACATAACATAGCCTATGAAAATAGTTGACTAATGTCTTTACAATAAATGCATCAAAACTGTCATATTGTAGTATTTTTCTGATGATGTTCAATTATCAATCAATACATCCATAACCAAGAGAATTAACTTAAGAATATTTTTACTATTCTGCATGAATCAAATGATTTTGGCCTTTTATCATAGACTTTGGCCTTTTCATAGACCTTTTATTGATTATTATTATTATTATTATCATCATCATAGATTTTGGCCTTTTATCATTTCAGTGTCCCATTAGGGACACAACTGTCCCACATTAGTAAGAAACCAGACTGTTTTAGACGACTTGCACTAAAAGCACTAATATGTCTATAATTTATTTTATGAATGTGTTATCTCCATTTTCTCTTTTGATTTGATTAGGAGACATCATGGGTTTTTTAAAGTGGTATTGTGTGTGAATTTAATGTTTTGGCTACAAATCGCAATGTCACAGAATTCTGAAAAAATGTCCCACATTAGGGCAGTTCACCTTATATGCTATAATCACTCTCTTTCTTTAGGGGAAGTTTACACGCGAGATTCTGGAAACGATCTTTAGCGGGGCACGTCGGGTCGGGAAGAAAATCACTATATGCGGATAGCGGGTGAACATCGAGTGAATTTTAGGCGGGAGCGGGTTCGTGGGGAATAGAACCATTGAGGGAGCGGGACGAAAAAAACAGTCTCGCGTAGACCTCTAGCTTCCCGAATATGAGGTGTCTTTTTATGAGGTGTCCTTTTGCTATTTAGCTTGCTAACTAAGCAATCAGTCGTGTCGATCGTCGCGTACCTTGCCATGAGCAGAAGCCGTGACCAATGACGTGTGATAGCGTGACACTTTAGTCGCCCCCCTTCTCGCCTGAGAAGCCGTGTGAGAAGCTACGTGACGTCTGCGCCGTGACGTCTGAAGTAACTTTTGCCAGTTGTTATTTTGTAAATTGTCTGAAGTTCTATAAAACAGTGTTTGGTTTGTTTTTAAAAAAAACAAAAACAAAAAAAAAACACATTGAACATTTAAGCACCTCAAAATCGCTGAATATTTCTCCATTCCTAATTTTGTTTAAATATGTTGATGAAAACATGACCTACACTATTAGCCAATCAATAATGATATTAAAAGATGTGCTATTGCTTAATTTGAAAATGATTGGGCTTAAAGGTCCCGTTCTTCGTGATCCCATGTTTCAAACTTTAGTTAGTGTGTAATGTTGTTGTTAGAGTATAAAATAAAATCTGTAAAATTTTAAAGCTCAAAGTTCAATGCCAAGCGAGATATTTTATTTAACAGAAGTCGCCTACATCGAACGGCCAGTTTGGACTACATCCCTCTACTTCCTTCTTTAATGATGTCACTAAAACAGTTTTTTAACTAACCTCCGCCCACAGGAATACACAAGAGTTGCGTTTGTAGAGTGTGTTTGTCGCCATGTCGTCGAAACGCTGTTATTTTCATCCCGCAGTCCAATCACCGGGTCTGATTCCGGCTCAAATTGATAGGGTAAAATTAAAGACATGTTTACAATAACACTGAGCGCATGCATCTCCACGTTATGGTAAGAGGCGTGAACTTTCCGGGCAAGGTTCGCTAAGCTGCTGTCGAATCACAACACAGGAACCGCTGGCACAATCAGAACTCGTTACGTATTTCTGAAGGAGGGACTTCATAGAACAAGGAAGTCATCAGCCCGTTTTTATGACAGTGGAAACAGCGGTATACAGATAAGTAAATTATGTGAAAAATACTGTGTTTTTTTTACACACGAAACATGAACACATGTTATATTGCACACTATAAACACAATCAAAGCTTCAAAAAACCACGAAAAACGGGACCTTTAATGTCCTAAAATGACAACCAGAGACAACTAATCAACACTTTCTCCTGTCATAAACACTACTGCTAAGATAATGACAGCATTATCCAAGTAAAACATGTTGTTTCAGAGTATTGTCCCCCATAGAAATCCTTTATAAAAAAAAATGCATGATGCATTAAAGACAGTTACGTTAAAAGACCAAATTCGAGTGCAAGCTATGGCCTATTATCAAACACTTTAATCATGTAATATTTTAATAGAAATTATTATAGCCTATATAACACTTGAAAAAAGGAATAGGCCTACACACAACAAACTGTCATATAAGTTAAGGCAGCGTATTAGAATAAATAAAAATAATTATTCTTGGGATAAGCATTTCACATATGTCAATGTACAGTAAAATGATTTTTTCAGAACATAGTTTAAGAAATTTAATGGTTATACATTCAAAAGTATGGAAACATAAGCTTAAAAAAATAAGGAATACAAGCTTAAATTATTCCTTATCCTGTTGCTCCCTCTATTGGGCAACATTTTCAGGTGAACCTCTTTCAAATAAAATCGTTAAGAAATTGCTGTTAGCTTCCCGAGCATCTATAACTGTATTTGGCTTCGATGAATCTGACTCCCGGCCTGAGATTGTGTCCCAGGCGGCAATAAATAGGCTAGTTTGTGAATATTTTATAAACAGCTGTAAAATTGACTGTAGGCTACTGCAGTTCTGTGGATGTTTTTTTTTCAGGCAGGGTTATTATAGTTAACTAACAAAAACTAAAACTATTAAAACATGTATGCTAATCGAAATAAACCTGAATATAAGAAAAAACTTAAACGAAAACTAGAAATGTTGCCTTGTCAATGTCATTTCGTTTTCCCCCCTGACTTTCAATCGACGAGATCATTATCTTTTCATTAACCGACAAGGTAAAATAAAATTAGAATTAAACGAAATTACAATGGATACGTGTTTGTGACCCATTAATAAAACCCCAGGGGTTTAAGTAGTTTTAGCATACATGAACAAATAGCAGAATAAACAACAGAACAGGGCTGGGTTTCCCGAAACCTTCTTAACTCTACGTCATTCTTAAATTATACCTTAAGCTGTACCTTAATGTTAATGTATTTCCCGAAACGTTCTTAATGAAGTGTGCCTTCTGTAGGCTAAGTCATTACTTTCGACCACTCTTAGCTATACCTTATCACTGTCCACAGTCAAGACTTTTGGTTGTTGTTCAGCCGTTTAAGTGCAGCTCAGAGGTTTTCTTTGGCTCCTTCATGAGAGAAGGGTACAAATAAATGGGATGAAATGTTGGAAGTATTTAACAATACTTTGCGTTGTAGTGAATATGTAGCATTATAGCATGTATAACAAAGTTATGACATTCTGTTTTTCTCGTGTTTATATAGGCCTACTGGAGACATAAATCATACTGTCACTAATTAAATTAATCAATCGATTGATGATATCATGTTCAGTTTTTTTTTTAAAGGGCAAGCAATTCATAAGGCTTTTCACATTGCACTTAACCCCGAGTCGTCATTCTAAACACCGCTTTTGTATAGGCGTAATACATGTAGGCCTATTATTTATTTCTAAACACCTTTTTTTTTTAATAAACAATTTCATGTGGACCCTGATAATTATGGAAGGTATCTAAGACATAATACTGTTACATGTATGTTTATATACAGATCTTTAGCGGGGCACGTCGGGTCGGGAAGAAAATCACTATATGCGGATAGCGGGTGAACATCAAGTGAATTTTAGGCGGGAGCGGGTTCGTGGGGAATAGAACCATTGAGGGAGCGGGCGGGAGCGGGACAAAAAAAAAAAAAAACGTCCCGCGTAGACCTCTAGCTTCCTGAACCAGTCAGGCACAAGCGAGGCTTCGGACGTCATTGGTCTAAAGCTATATAAGCCTCGATACGCGCTTCACTGAAAGATTCCGGGATTTCTCGACACACGCTCTGAAGCCTCGGCACAGAACGTAACATCACTATTTCAAAGGTTTTCTGGTATGTGTGATTTTTTGGGGGGGTTACCATTGTGCTGAAGAGTAGAGCCTGTGGTTAGGCTGAAGATTGACCAAAGTAGGCTACGCTTTACTAAGATATCTGCTTAACCAGGAGTAGTATGTTGATGCTTCATGACTCTTCCCATATGCTGAAATTATCATACAATGAATGTCTGCTGTCGTAGGAGGCTGTGTACTAGAACCAAAAGTAGTACAAAATAAATGTCGTAACTGTAAATACTGAAGATAACTGAGATCTAATATACCTGTCTGTCACAGAGACGAACTCCGTGACTGATTACCCCACCAGCTGTTGCCTATAACCCGGACTATAAAAGACTCTCATTCTCACACATGCATCGTGTAGTATTCTATTGATCTGTGAGTGATATCTGCCTGTCCTGACCTCTGCCTGTATACTGACCATGTATCTGCCTATCCCTTGCTGTACCTGTTTGTCCCTGATTGACTACGCTGTTCAATAAAGCATGCAAATGGATCTCAGTCCTTGTGATGAAACATTACAATACCTGGATGATTTCAGGTGAAAAAATCTGAAAACTGCAGAGAATGACAGACAATACATAATATTCTGACCGAAACTCTCTGACTCTCCAGATATTCCAGGTATTCTCTGCTTTTTTGTTACTTTATTTCCAGTGCATTCCATTTTTGTTCTTATGAATTTGTTTCCTTTTCATGTAAAGCACTTTGAATAACCATTGTGTATGAAATGTGCTATATAAATAAACTTTTATTGCCTTACCTAAGGCAATTCAGCTCATAATTTATTCATGCCACCACAATGCATACTGGGAGCCATAGATGAGTTTTGATTGGTGCACCCAGAATGCACTGCAGCATGCTTTTTGATAGTCACCATTATTGTGATTCATACGCTGATTCCTGATGTTTGTGTGTCTAAGTCATAGTTTTACCTTTTTGAGTAGAACAGCTTTTGAAAATCTAGGTAATGGGCTGCCAGAACTTTTTTCATTATTTTACAGATTCATTTTTTACAGTGTAAAAAGTGATTGTTTTAAGTTCACTTAAATTAAAATTATTTTTTTAAGCCTAATAAATGTTGAAATTGATAGGTTTTAGTTATACTGTAATGTTGAATCACTATAATTAAAGTTTAAAAAAAAAAAAAAAAAATTTCATAGAGACATGCCATTGAACAAATATTTAAAATATACTGTCTTTAAGTTGTAACTGTGAAAATATTACAATATAAAAATATTAAAAACTGTACAATTAATTAGTTTTTTAATCAATGGACAGCACTTCTTTGTACACAAAACATTTTGAAACCTTATCATTTTTAGACACAGACATCAAGAATCAGCTCTCAACAATGGTGACATGCTTCATGCTGAAATGCATTCTGGGAGCTAATATAATATAAATCTCATCCATTCATTGCAGGATGTCACATTTGTTGAGATTCATATGCTTATTCTTGGTACCAAATTAGTGTCCAAATGACAATAATTTTAGCTCTCTAAAATAAAAAAAATAAAAAATGAGTCAGTGGACATTCATGTATCATCTGGCATCTATTTACTCAAATATGCATGGTTATTTACAGTGAAATACACCTTGTATACTCACCACCATATCCAACTACACCAAAGTAGGTGAAAAAAAGTACACTTCTATAATGTACTTAAAGTGCTCTATTTTCGTGCACTAATTTTGTACTTAATATACTAAAAATTCTTCTTTAGTACTTCTCAAGATCATCTTAAGTACATTTAAGTGTACTCAACTGTGATATTTTGAGACATCATGAAATATTAACTAAAATGTGCTTTTAATATACTATCTCTATATTTAAAAAATAAGAATTTAGTTACCACTTATACACTTGACCACTACAACCACTAAAAGTGGTAACTAAATCATGATGTCTCAAGCACAGTTGAGTACACTTAAATGTTCTTAGATGATCTTGAGAAGTACTAAAGAAGAATTTTTAGTATATAAAGTACAAAATTGGTGCACGAAAATAGAGCACTTTAAGTACATTATAGAAATGTTCTTGTTTTTCACCTGGGGAAGTCTCCAAAGTTTTATTTGAATTGTTTATTGGACTCAGACTGCTTAGGGTAAAAGTTCAAACTGCATCTCATGTGTTTTCTCCCAACTCGCCTTTCTGATTGCCAATGTACACACTGGCAAATGTGCACACAGTGTGTGGCAGGAGAAGAAAACAGGATACGTCTGCTATATAATGGGTGCTTTTATTTGTGCATCGCATGGATAAGACTTTCAAGATTGCTAGGTGACAGAAACAGATTAACCTTAGCTAATAATCTCAATTGAAAGTGAATTAATATTTACTTTCAATTTATATGAATTATAATTTAATTTTTTAAAAGTTTAAATTACAATTTATACTTTTATTTATATGAATTAAAGACAACAATATTAACAGAAACAGAGACAGAAAACATACCTGAGAAAATAAAAAATGAAAATTGAATCAAAAGTCAATCTGTGGCCTTTAGGCATTAACCTGCCAGTCAAAACAGATCATTTTAGCCACAGATCTTGGTTAACAAACACTCAAAATAAATACATCATCTTCCAGAACCTTTCAATGATATTAAACTTCATTTTTAACACAAAAATAGATAGTTTCTTGTTATTTAATAACTCATTTTAAACTTTTTAGTCAGAGCTTAAAGGATTAGTTCACTTTTAAATAAACTTTTGCTGATAATTTACTCACCCCCATGTCATCCAAGATGTCCATGTCTTTCTTTCTTCAGTCGAAAAGAAATTAAGGTTTTTGATGTAAACATTCTAGCATTTTTCTCCATATCATTCATTTCAATGGGCACCAAACGGTTGAAGGTCCAAATGGCAGCTTCAGTGCAGCTTCAAAGGGCTTTAAACGACACTAGACGATACCAGACGATGAATAAGGGTCTTATCTAACGAAACGATTGGTCATCTAAAAAAAAAATTAAAAAGTTTAAGGTTTATAAGCACAAATGCTGGCTTTGCTCTTTTCTCCGATGCGCGTTCGTGACGTCACGTAATACGCAATTACGTTGAAAAGGTCACGGTTGACGTAGGCGTAGCAACCACAGTTCCATTCGCTCAGGATTGTGTATAGGAAATCTATGAAAAGTCACAAATTTCTATCCTGACAAAAATTTTCTTTTAGGCTTTCTAATATTAAAACACCCAGGATACGCACACCTTTCAAGCGTGAGTTTAAAATATTCTAACTGACCGCCAGAGTGAGTTTTTTTTTTTTAAGGCGACCCTTATTTTAGAACGTTTGCCCTTATTGTTTCCATGGCGACGCGTGCGTGTCACGAGCGCTGAACGTAGCCACAATAACACTGTATGAGAGATGGATCGCTATTATTTAGTTTTTCCTTTTTTATTTAAAATATTCGCAAACTTACTTACATGTCTTCAACTATATGATATTCAGATTCTCAAATATGTGTGAGTGAGTGTGTTTTGTCGTTTAAAAACCTTTATAATTATCTTTATCTTGATCTATAATGCGAGATGGGCGCCGCCATCTTAGTTTGCACTGCAGTTCACAGAGTTCTGTCAGTCTGATTTACAGCAGGTGAATACATCAGTTTCTCCTGAAATATATGCAAGTAAGTGGCTGGTGAACTGGAAGAATAAGAGAGTAAACTTTATAGTTACTTAGACCCATTATGTGTGTCTGATATGAATAAATGTCGGCAAATTATATTTGAATTCACTGTTTATTGATGCTTCCACTGACGTCTGACATCAGTGTGTATTTTATAAACTCCAAATGTATTGTTTAATGGTGCTTATGCGTATTTAAATGTCTGAAACCTTAAAAGAAACATTATGTGGCTGAAAACACTGCATAGCTGTGATGACAAGAGAGCGCGCGTCCGTCTCGCAGCCAGAGCGCGAAAGCACAGTTTGAATCTGGCAGTTATGTGACGTCGCTGAACATTCTAAATCCCATATGTGGAACCGTACGCCCAGGGGCACAGAAATAAACATCCCATATGTGGGAACCATAGACTGTAAAAAAATATGGACGTAGCGTCCGTGACGTCACCCATAGAGTTCTGAACAGCAGTTTTGACGCCTAAATGAGGCCGCGGCCATCTTAGCTGCGCGTCACCGCACGTCACTCCCGGATAACTGAAAATGGGCAAAGAGGCAGGGAGGTGGTTTGAGCTGATATGACTGGTTGCTGAAACCATGCCCGCCTAGCTTGATGTGACCATGTTAGCAGCAAAGGAGCTATCTATCTATCTAAGATACGATCTAAAATATTAATGAAGATAAGTTTTATCATCAGAACGTTCTAAAGGTTTACTGTCAATCTACGGTGTTTTTTAAGATATAGATGCTCCAACACCAGTAGTGTTGGCTGTGCAAATAACAACATGGAAAATCAAATGGGACTTCATACCTTATAATGAAATAGAGATCGCGAGATGAATCCAATCCGTGGCACTTGGGTAAAATATGAATGTCCATTGCAAACAAAAAAAACATGTCACATTTCTTCTGAATGATCTGCTCTCTGTCATCGTTCTTCAAGAAAGGATGCAATCTGAGCAGCGATCGTATCTAACAAATGAGCCTGTGTCCAAAGTATATTTTTTTCAAAATAGTGCAGCAGTTTTAGTTATAATATCCAAGCAGTGCTGTCGGATTTTGATATCCTCCCGCCATTGTCATTGCAGTAAATCTCACAACCAAAACTTTCAGCCAATGCCACGATCCAACAACGTGTGTTCTGTGTCTCTTCCCCATGCATGCACATCTACACAGACACACATCAGTCTCGAATATTATGCAGCAAGCCATATTTTATAATTGTATAAAATAATCGAGCATAAATACGGCTGAGATGCCAAATTCAGCGGCAGCTGAGGTAACATGACGGCTCACAGACAGCAGCGCAATATACCTGTCACTCAAGTGACCACGCCCTTAATTATGCAGAACTTTAAGGCTTAATATAATTTAAACGGATATGTTATAAAAAAATTCACCCCCCTCAGAGTTGTCATGAAGGGCAAAAATAGCAGTATAGACCAAAACCACAATTTGAACCAACTTGTAAACATGTTTTTTTCTGCTATAAACTTGGCCAATTTAACATGGGACTCTATGAGATTCTGCTCTCTTTTGGAGCCTGTCCCTAGCGGCCAGTCGATGAATCGCAGTTTAAGTTACTTCCGTATTGGCTTCACGAGAGAAAGGGGGAGGTTGCCGCTTGGTGGGAACGTACCGCTCAAAGGGTTAAACAATAAACTGACACAAAGACATTTGAATATGTGTATACGATCCTCCTTCCGCACATTTGTAATGTAAACACTGACTCGATACTTCCGCCTACGTCAACCGTGACCTTTTCAACGTAATTGCGTATTGCGTGACGTCACGAACGTGCATCGGAGAAAAGAGCAAGGCCAGCATTTGTGCTTATAAAACTTAAACTTTTTTATTATTTTTTTAAATGACCAATCATTTTGCTAGATAAGACCCTTATTCATCGTCTGGTATCGTCTGGTGTCGTTTAAAGCCCTTTGAAGCTGCACTGAAACTACCATTTGGACCTTCAACCATTTGGTGCCCAATGAAATGAATGATATGGAGAAAAATCCTAGAATGTTTACATCAAAAACCTTCATTTCTTTTCGACTGGATGGACATAGGGGTGAGTAAATTATCAGCAAAAGTTTATTTAAAAGTGGAGTAATCCTTTAAGCAGAACTCACCATTCCTCAGACGCGCTTACCGTGAACTGAGGGAAAGCAACCTGAACTCAATTCTTAAAGGAGCCGTGTACCATTATTTAACAATTACTACAACACAGAAGAAAATGAACGTATACGCAGAGAAAACAGCTCAAATAACAAAAATCAATATAAAAAGAATTTCCAAAATAGTTATGTAAATATAAAATAACTGACAGATGGAGAGATGTGTGAAATTAAAAAAAATCTGAAATTGTATTTATTAGAGTTGGCCTTTGGCTCAACACAGAGAGTGGACAAAGTGGGTTTGCCTATGATGTTTTGTTTTATTTGCTTATTTCTCCTTTTACGTTTTGTGCTGTTGGTCTCCTTTTTACTACTATTGTACAGCACATTGGTCAACCTGGTGTTGTTTTAATTGTGCTCTATAAAACAAACAAACATGTTTTCTCTACTATATGGTAAATTACATAGGGATTTTGTATTGAACATAACTCTGGATCACAATGCCTTAGAAACATGGGGGTGGGCTCATTTTACTGTCTGTCTGTCTGTTCATTCTTTTATCAATTTTCAGGGCTTGTTTTGTTTGTTCCATGGATTTTTCAGCTAAACAGGTCAATAAGTGAGTATAACTACTATTATTCTTTTTAAATATATTAATGTTTAAATAAAACATCAAAAAAAATATAAGATCAGGTAAAAGACGCTTGATTCATGGGTTCACAGAGATCATCATCCACCATCAAATATATCGAAACAATTATGATATAAGGAAGCCACGTTTACTGAATTCACATTAGTTTGATGCATAGTAAACAACAACAAAAAAAAAAATCATCAATAAGCAACCAATATTATCTGAATCTCAGAATTTCTTCTCACAACCTTTGCTAAAATAAATGTGCTAAGGTACGGAAGCCCATGGTTACAGCAGCCAGAGAAAGCAAAGGTTAAAAAGACAAGGTTTAAGATCCCTACTAAAACAAATGTTGATTTCAAACTTTATTATTTATTACCTTGTAATACACTGACAACCACCATCAGGTACACACAGTGTCATTCACACAAACACTAAACACCATCATGTAACACAAATGAAACTTTAAAAAATGTAATAAACATTAATATAAACATTAATTTTACATTAGATGTAACATAAAACCCTAATATACATAACTGATTGAAAAAAAAAGTTTTTTTCAACAAAAATACATCAAATGTGAAGTGTCATGCAGGGAATTGTGGGAATGTCAATTTACGGTTTTTCAATGTAAATTATTGTACTGTATAGCTAGTTTTGGTATTGTTTGTGTTTAAGTTGCATGTTTTATTATGTTCATGATTCTTGTTTATTTGCCATCTTTATGTTTTGCCATGTGCTCCCATGTCCCGTGATTCCCTTGTGCTCATGTGATCCTGCCATGTGCTCCATTGTTATGTGTCCTGTGTTGTCATTGGTTCATTGGGTTGACTGTTCACAGGTTTGTTTTTGATTAGTCCTTGAGCATTTAAACCCTCATGTTTTACGATGTGTCTTTGTCATAATATTGTCCCTGTGCCACTTTGGGTGAGCTTTATGTTCTTGTTTGCCATGCCATGTAAAGTATGTGTTATGTTTTGTTGGATCTAGTGATGGGAAACCAAGGCTTTCTGAAGCCTTTGAGGCTTTCATCAAATTGTGCTGAAAAATGGTTCATTACTCAAAGCTTTTAACACAGTGCACTTAGCGACATCTGGTGGTCAGACTTGTTTTCTGCACCATATCTAAATCATTGCGGAGCAGATCTACGGTTTGAAAAAGCACATGACCAAACAAAGCGTCGGAAGTCTGTGACATACGGAAACACTCTTGTCTTGGATCAATACAGTTCTATCTTCTCTGATCCTGATCTCTAAATTAATTAATGACAATGAGACTACAACTCGTGTCATGTGTAGCTAGGTCAACATATTGATCAGTATTCACATATTAGTGAACTTCAATGATGTTGCCCTCAATGGATTAAATGAAGCCTTGAACTCTGTACTGCCTGGGGTGAAAATTCATTTCTCTCTTGGTCAATATATTGACCATGCTCTTTTGCTGGCTGGCTCCTCCTTTACTGTGGGAATTGCCCACATGGAAAAAACCTATATAAACATATATGTTTCAATATAGGTTTTGATATAGGTTTTTAATATAAGTGACATATATAAAATTGGCCGTTTTCCTATATTATATGTACATATATGCACATATATGTACATATATGCACATATATGACACATATATATACACATATATGTACACATATATGTACACATATTATATATATACACATATATGTACATATATGCACATATATATGCACCTATATGTTCACCTATAATAGTAAAATTAAAATCCATAGCTGCTAGGCAACATAAATAAAAGTCCAAAATGTAGAAATGTACATTATTTATTTACTCAAGATCAATCAAATAGTACAAAACAAAAAAAAATATAGTACAAGAACAAAATAAGATAAAAAACCTGCTAGGCAACATAAATAAAAGTCCAAAATATAGAAACTAACATTTTTGTAAGTCCTTCATGATTTCAAAAACAATATAGAAACTGGAACTAAAACCATAAGAAAGGGAGCAAGAGAGAATATTGACTCCGAAATTCTACTCACAGATTGAGTTGTACACTCAATTTACAGTGACAGGACGTCCGTCTGCATCCTTCAATTTCAAAACAACACACTTCAAAAAGGTCAGTGTCTTTTTCAGTCCTTTAGGATACTGGATTGGATTCGATTCCAAACGCAAAATATACACATAGGAGGAGGTCCAGTGCCATCAAGATGTCCTCACTCTACTCTGTGATTAACTGGCCATCCAACGTGAACAAAATGTGGTCATACTGCATGAGATGATCCTCCCGCAGGCTTTAGGCACTATCTTAGGTGTTGGGATGACAGGAGGGCTGGTCTGAGCATGGCCCTGGAGAAGAGGGGATAATAGCATTAACCATCTTCACATATTTATTTGAAAGGCAAACCTTATAAGCTAAATTAATTTCAACTACTGTCATATACAACTGCTCAAACTTTTGGCCATTAACTGAAAATGAATGTAATTTTCTCTTCACATTGAGAGAATTTTTGTATTATCATTTGTAGCAAAATGTGCAATAAGTGTGCTTTGATTAGATTGTGCTTCACACACTGTAGTCAACTGTTCATGGCTCACCTCAATGTCAAACAGCAACCCCAGGTCCACCTTGAACAGTGCAGGCAAGAGGAGAATAGCTGCTTCCAACTGTAGGCCTTTAAACAAAATAACATCATTAGGTTAACATAACATGGGGGATGCTTTTACCCAATACTTTTTTGTTTTTGTTTTTTAAACATTCATTACTGTGTGTAAAGCCCAAAGTATACTTCGTATTTTATGCGTATGCTTTTTCTGAACTCAAAACAAATTAAGATCTTTTTGATGAAGTCTGAGAGGTTCCTGTCCCTCCAATGATGAGGGTGAGTAATTAATGACAGAATTTTCATTTTTGGGTAAACTAATCCTTTAAAGGTGATTACCCTTGCACAAATCAAAGCAATTCTCAAACAACACAACTGGATATTCATACAACTACACATTTGTACGAGACATACACTAGAGCTGCAGGATTCTGGATGAAATGAGAATCATGATTTTTTGGTTGCAAATAGAAATCGCAATTCTCCCACGATTCTAAATAGACAACTAAAAATAATATTTAATTTACTAGTTATAGCAAAATATTAATTGCTGGACTCTAATTGCTGGAAAATGTTTAATTTGAATGAATTATTTTTAAAAAATGGTTTTGAATATATTAATAGCTCATTAATAAATACTTGTTTCACTACTGGATGAATCAGGGTTTAACCTTAATGAATCTATTGAATGAATGATTCAATGACAACGTCACTGGTTGCCACCTAGTGGCTTAACCTGTTAGCCAGCACCCCCGCTTTTGGAAAATCCCAAAAAATGACATACCCAAACTAAAACAGATACAGTTCATGAACCCTTTGCACTAAAAGCATAAGTAAGGTATCATTTGAAAGCAGACACTTTGCAGTTTATGGTAAACTCATAATTAATTATTGTCACAAAGAAGAAAATAGTTTAAAATAGCTTTGAAATTTTGAAAAGTTATTAGAAATTTATTTTTATGAAATATATTTATGAAAATGAAAGTGAAGTTGGCCTTGTGGCAATCTAGAAATGCACTGCAGCTAAAGCCACATGTCTGACCATGTTATATTTCAAATCTGAAGATGATAGGTTTAAAACTCTGAGTTTTATTACATGTTTTTCAAGACCATGTCATGAGACTTTATTTAGAAAGGACTCTAAAATGTTAACTGATGTTTACTGTCATCTATTCAAGGGTATTGTCGATATTGTGTATGTGGTGCTAAGTGCCCCATTCAGTTTCAGTCTCCCCTGAACACATTCACACCTCTCCAGCCAGTTTATAGCTCTAATTATTCTTTTCTTTTGTCTCTATTATAATTACTGATGTTCTATTCAAGATTTAATCCCTCTCATTCACCAAACTTCTCACTTCACCTTCTTTCAAACTGTATCTAATGCCCTTCTTGGAAAAAAAAGAGAGAAAAAAAGTGAGCTTTACTATTAAAAATTATTTATTTGCATTAGCTTTAGATTAGAACAGGTGCATCTCTGGGCTCGTTAGCATATTAGCTTAGCACACCAACAAAACATGACAATTTATAAGATTAAAACCACGTTTTTTCTCCAAACTTACTAGTCGATTGTTTTAAATAACCTTCTTTGATGTGATGTGGCTTTGGATCAAAAATCAGACAGAAAATATATCATTTTAGGCTATTCTGCACAATGAGAAAAGCTATCTCGATTAGCATTGCATTATAAATATAATCTACTAATATAGCTGCGAGCAGCGATGGCGGGCCCAAGCCCGGTGGCACCGCCACCCCGGTGGCTTCAGGGCAACTGTGCACAGCGGGCAATAGGCATTTAAAACGGTTAAACATCAAAGGACTATGTCAAATTCACTCCACATTTACTGCACTACAAGGTGCCGCTATAGAGCCCCTCCTCCCTGCCCATTTTCAAAGTATTACATGTGCCAAGTTTTAACATTATTCTGATGAATTTTGAAGCAAATCAGGTAAAAATAAGGGGGTGATCTCAATGTATGCTGAAAGTGACACATTTTCTGCTTCCAGTTGGTGGCACTATGACTTTGAATCACAATAGTCACATCCATGTGATCAGCCTTGTACAACGAAGACTAAGCCGAAGTTTCATCAAAATCAATTAATGTATGCAGAAGTTATAACACTTTGTTTCCCTTTTCTTGCCATAAATTCGTTGCCTCGCCACGGCCAAACCGTTTGAGATATCCAAAATCCGTTTGCAATTAAACAACTTCAATGTGTTAGCAACAAGTTAAAAAAAAGCTTGGTGTAAATTGGATAAACCCTGTAGGAGTAGTAGTATAAATTCATAGCCTGTTTTTTCAAAAAATTAACATTCAAACAAAATAGCCGACTTCCTGTTGGTTGGAGCTAATGAATGTAAATTAGAAAATTGTCCGGCTTGATGAGAACAATATGTGTACCGAGTTTGGTGACTGTAGGAAAAACTAACCCCCCCACTTTTGTCAAAAGGTGGCGCTACTGAGCCCCTCCACCACGCCCATTTCTATGGCTTTGTCCATGTCTACTGGTTGACAATATTGATGTGTGTGTCGAGTTTCATGCAATTTGAAGCATGTTAAGAGCCTCAAAAACACTCAAGAATATTATTACAGTTTGACCTGTTGCCATGGCAACAATATTTCAAATATCAAAAATCCTGTCATAGGTCTACATCTGCTGTGTATTGACATTACACTGATGAAGTTTGAAGCAAATCAGGTAAAAATAAGAGGGTGATCTCAAAGCATTTCAAAAAGTGATACACTTCCTGCTGCCAGTTGGTGGCGCTATAACTTTGACTCACAATAGTCACATCCATGTGATCAGACTACTACAACTAACACACTCGTGAAGTTTCATAAAGATCAATATATGTATGCAGACGTTATAACACATTTCCTGTTTCCTTTTTCTCGCCATAAATTCGTTGCCTCGCCACGGCCAAACTGTTCGAGATATCAAAAATCCGCTGGCAATTTTTAATCATCAATGTCTTGACTTCATGCTGACCGAGTTTGGTGGCGATCGGATTAATCGTCTAGGAGGAGTATATCAAATTCCAGAGCATGCGTTTTTCAAACAACCCTTAATAGCTGACTTCCTGTTGGCGTGGCGTTTAACTTAGAGCACGAAAGTTGTTCGGCCCGATGAGGTCTATATGTGTACCGAGTTTCATACTAATACGTGCAAGCGTGTTTAATATATGGACCAAATTTTCAGACTTTTTTCAAGGGGGCGCTGTCGAGGCCCCCTGCCACGCCCGGGTACCAGCCTCTGCGGCGTCCTAATGGCCGCGGATTCCATTGTGTGTGCCAATTTTCAAGAGTTTTTGAGCATGTTAAGGCCCCCAAAAAGCCCCGGAAGACGGAAAAAAATAAATAAATAAATAAATAAATATAGCTGCGAGCAGCGATGGCGGGTCCAAGCCCGGTGGCACCGCCACCCCGGTGGCTTCACGGCAACTGTGCACAGCGGGCAATAGGCATTTAAAACGGTTAAACATCAAAGGACTATGTCAAATTCACTCCACATTTACTGCACTACAAGGTGCCGCTATAGAGCCCCTCCTCCCTGCCCATTTTCAAAGGATTACATGTGCCAAGTTTTAACATTATTCTGATGAATTTTGAAGCAAATCAGGTAAAAATAAGAGGGTGATCTCAATGTATGCTGAAAGTGACACATTTTCTGCTTCCAGTTGGTGGCGCTATGACTTTGAATCACAATAGTCACATCCATGTGATCAGCCGTGTACAACGAAGACTAAGCCGAAGTTTCATCAAAATCAATTAATGTATGCAGAAGTTATAACACTTTGTTTCCCTTTTCTTGCCATAAATTCGTTGCCTCGCCACGGCCAAACCGTTTGAGATATCCAAAATCCGTTTGCAATTAAACAACTTCACTGTGTTAGCAACAAGTTAAAAAAAAGCTTGGTGTAAATTGGATAAACCCTGTAGGAGTAGTAGTATAAAATTCATAGCCTGTTTTTTCAAAAATTAACATTCAAACAAAATAGCCGACTTCCTGTTGGTCGGAGCTAATGAATGTAAATTAGAAAATTGTCCGGCTTGATGAGAACAATATGTGTACCGAGTTTGGTGACTGTAGGAAAAACTAACCCCCCCACTTTTGTCAAAAGGTGGCGCTACTGAGCCCCTCCACCACGCCCATTTCTATGGCTTTGTCCATGTCTACTGGTTGACAAATTGATGCGTGTGTCGAGTTTCATGCAATTTGAAGCATGTTAAGAGCCTCAAAAACACTCAAGAATATTATTACAGTTTGACCTGTTGCCATGGCAACAATATTTCAAATATCAAAAATCCTGTCATAGGTCTACATCTGCTGTGTATTGACATTACACTGATGAAGTTTGAGCAAATCAGGTAAAAATAAGAGGGTGATCTCAAAGCATTTCAAAAAGTGATACACTTCCTGCTGCCAGTTGGTGGCTATAACTTTGACTCACAATAGTCACATCCATGTGATCGGACTACTACAACCAACACACTCGTGAAGTTTCATAAAGATCAATATATGTATGCAGACGTTATAACATTTCCTGTTTCCTTTTTCTCGCCATAAATTCGTTGCCTCGCCACGGCCAAACCGTTCGAGATATCAAAAATCCGCTGGCAATTTTAATCATCAATGTCTTGACTTCATGCTGACCGAGTTTGGTGGCGATCGGATTAACCTAGGAGGAGTATATCAAATTCCAGAGCATGCGTTTTTCAAACAACCCTTAATAGCTGACTTCCTGTTGGGGTGGCGTTTAACTTAGAGCACGAAAGTTTTCGGCCCGATGAGGTCTATATGTGTACCGAGTTTCATACTAATATGCAAGTTTGTTCATATATGGACCAAGTTTTCGGACTTTTTTCAAGGGGGCGCTGTCGAGCCCCCCTGCCACGCCCGGGTACCAGCCTCTGCGGCGTCCTAATGGCCGCGATTCCAATGTTGTGCAATTTTCAGGAGTTTTTGAGCATGAAGGCCCCCAAAAAGCCCCGGAAGACGGAAAAAATAATAATAAAATATAGCTGCGAGCAGCGATGACGGGCCAAAGCCCGGTGGCACCGCCACCCCTGTGGCTTCAGGGCAATGTGCATGGCGGGCAATGGGCATTTAAAACAGTTAAGCATAAAAGGACTGTCAAATTCACTCCACATTTACTGCACTACAAGGTAGCGCTATAGAGCCCCTCCTCCCTGCCCGTTTCTAAGGCTTTGCCCATGTCTACTGGCTAACAATCCTGATGTGTGTGTGGAGTTTCAAACAATTTGAAGCATGCTAAGAGTCTCAAAAGCATTCAAAACCAATATAAAAGTTTGATGCGTTGCCAAGGCAACTGTGTTTGAGATATCACAATTCTTTTCAAAGGTCTACATCTGACATGTTTTGACATTATTTAAATGAAGTTTGAAGCAAATAGGGTAAACATATGGTGATCTCAAAGCATGCTGAAAGTAACACATTTCCTGCTGCCAGTTGGTGGCGCTATAACTTTGACTCACAATAGTCACATCTATGTGATCAGCCTTGTAGAACGAAGACACAGCCGAAGATTCATCAAAATCAATTAATGTATGCAGAAGTTATAACACTTTGTTTCCCTTTTCTTGCTATTAATTCGTTGCCTCGCCACGGCCAAACCATTTGAGATATCCAAAATCCGTTTGCAATTAACTTCAATGTATTAGCACCAAGTAAAAAAAGTTTGGTGTAAATTGTATAAACCCTGTTGGAGTAGTAGTATTAAATTCAAAGCCTGTTTTTTCAAAAAATTAACATTCAAACCAAAATAGCTGACTTCCTGTTGGTTGGAGCTAATGAATGTAAATTAGAAAATTGTCCGGCTTGATGAGAACAATACGTGTACTGAGTTTGGTGACTGTAGGAAAAACTAACCCCCCCACTTTTGTCAAAAGGTGGCGCTACTGAGCCCCTCCACCACGCCCATTTCTATGGCTTTGTCCATGTCTACTGGTTGACAATATTGATGTGTGTATCGAGTTTCATGCAATTTGAAGGATGTTAAGAGCCTCAAAAACACTCAAGAATATTATTAAAGTTTGATGTGTTGCCATGGCAACAATATTTAAAATATCAAGAATCCTGTCACAGGTCTACATCTGCTGTGTATTGACATTACACTGATGAAGTTTGAAGCAAATCAGGTAAACATAACACTGAACTCAATGCATTTTGAAAGTGACACACTTCTTGCTGCCAGTTGGTGGCGCTATAACTTTGACTCACAATAGTCACATCCATGTGATCAGACTCTATAACGAACACACCGCTGAAGTTTCATAAACATCAATCAATGTATGCAGAAGTTATAACACACTTCCTGTTTCCCTTTTCTCGCCATAAATTCGTTGCCTCACCACGGCCAAACCGTTCGAGATATCAAAAATCCGCTGGCAATTTTTCATCATCAATGTCTTGACTTCATGCTGACCGAGTTTGGTGGTGATCGGATTAATCGCCTAGGAGGAGTATATCAAATTCCAGAGCATGTGTTTTTCAAACAACCCGTAATAGCTTACTTCCTGTTGAGGTGACGTATAACTTAGAGTACGAAAGTTGTTTGGCCCGATGATGTCTATATGTGTACTGAGTTTTATACTTATATGTGCAAGCGTGTTTGATATATAGACCAAATTTTGACCCTGTTCAAGGGGGCGCTGTCGAGCCCTCCTGCCACGCCCGGGTACCAGCTTCTGCCCGCCCTGATGGCCGCGGGTTCTGTATGTGCAAAGTTTCATGAGTTTTCGAGCATGGTAAGGCCCCAAAATGCCCCAGCTTAAATAGCTGCGAGCAGCGATGACGGGCCAAAGCCGGTGGCACCGCCACCCCGATGGCTTCAGGTCAACTGTGCACGGGCAATGGGCATTTAAAACGGTTAAACATAAAAGGACTATGTCAATTTCACACAACATTTACTGCAGCTGCTGATGCTGCTATGATGACAAACCACAAAAGCCACATGCATGAGATTGTTTAAAGGTTTTGTGAAATCACAGACAATTACCCGAAATCACAGGCAAATCGTTGCTCGTTCAGGCGAGTGACAATCACACAGTGTTAATGAGCAAAGATGCGATCTGAAAGAATCCGACGAGTCGCCGACGCCTGTGAGATATTTGGCATGTTAAATATCTGGACCTGTCGGCGATTCAAAATCCTGCTGTGTGAACAGTGTTCTGACTGAAAACTACATCGGCAATGACTGACAGCCAATGAGAGAGCAAGATACCGACCAGCGGGGAGTTATAGACCACAATATCAGCAAGCATGGCTTCGTACACATAAACATTACAATTCTATCAAACAGAAACAAAGCACAAACATTTGCTTGACCATCCGCAACAGCAGCACATTGAAAAGTTATGTATTTACCTCCAACTCTCGATGCAGAACACACAATCCACAGTCTTCCCAACCATTTCCTCCTCCATATTCTTCTTTTCTTTTCCTGTTTTCGCTGCAAATCAGCGCACAGGCAATTCAAATCGCAAGCTTCTTGCGGGCTACCATTTTTAATAATAAACCCAGTCTCACGTGAGAACTCTGGTCTTGCACACATGATATCGCGTTGTTTCCTTGTCACATCTCCCGTGTTTTGGTTGTGAAACGTAGTTTGCGTGCCAGACAGAGTTGTCTGCGATTCTTCCCATTGTAAAGTCATGCAGTGTGAAACCTTGTGTCGCAGATCCATCGTGCAGTTTGAACACAGCAGCGACTGAATGCTGGCCAAGATAGTCATGCAGTGCGAAAAGAACAATGACCCGACTTCTTTGAAAATCGTGCAGTCTGAACTCGGCTTCAGACAACCCCTATAAAAATTCTAGAGCAAATTACATACTGTTATTTGTGCAATCTCCACAGTGCTCTGAAATAACTAATCCAGCCTTAATGTGAATGTCTGTGGTTGCTGATGTTGTATAATCCTCACACTTCTCTTCATGTGTTTTTTGACCTCCCTGAGCTGTTGTTTGTGCACCAATCTTATGCACCAAAAGCATGCTTTAATTTCATTTTAATATGTGTGGTATAAGATAAAAATAAAATGAAAAAATTAATAAATAGAGCCAAATCACAAAACCTGCCAAGACAATTTTAATGTCAGTCTCAGGTAATAATAAGGTACATGTCTAGATTTTTCTGCTCACTTATGCAAGTTTTATTTTAAACAGACACTTTTATAATCATGTGAAATTTACTGAAACGGGTTTTTAATAAATTTGAATTATATCAATAATAATGAATTTAAAAATTCAGTAACACTTTATAATAACTGCACGCTATGAAGCATTAGTTAATCATTACTAAACAGTCAATTCATAATTAATAAAACATTAATAGACATTAGTAAGCAGTTTATAAATACAGCTATAAATGCTTTTCATACTTTATTACTGATCAATTTATCATTTCTAAAATTAGGTATTACATTATTTACAAACCAGTTATTTAGGAGTTGTCACATAAGATCATTTAGGAATTGTAAGTAAATGATTAATAAACTATTTAAACATTCATTTATACATTTTTATTTAGACATAATAGTTACTTAGTGCATTAAAATGCTTTATTAACAAATATTCCTACCGTAATTCATGATTAATTCAGGTAATTATAAAACATTTAAGTGGTTTGGTAACTATTTTTGTGCTCATCTAAAGTGAGGACTATTCATGCTTTGTAAAGCTTTTATTAATGAGATTTAAAGGTTCAGTGATCTTCTGCACTGCTGTCCTCTAATGTTTTAAAGTTAGTACTGAGGTAATTTTGACACTAGGAATATGTGTTAATAAAGCATTTATTAACACACTAAGTAACTATTACTATGTCTAAATAATAAGATGCATAAATGTACATTTAAAAATTTTATTGATCATTTACTTACACTTCCTA
Organism: Culter alburnus; assembly: GCA_028476615.1. Lineage (NCBI taxonomy): Eukaryota > Metazoa > Chordata > Actinopteri > Cypriniformes > Xenocyprididae > Culter > Culter alburnus. The sequence continues at coordinate 45,637 of JAOTNS010000880.1, forward strand.
AATGAGCATATGAACCACTGACAGCTCCTAAATAACTGGTTTGTCAATAATGTAATACATAATTTAGAAATGATAAATTGATCTTTAATAAAGTATGAAAATACAATTATTAAACTATGCTTATAAATCAAAAACAAAGCATTTATAGCTGTATTTAAAAATGGCTAACAAATTTCTATTAATGTTTTATAAATGATGAATTGACTGTTTACTGATGCTTAAATAATGCTTAACTAATACTTCATAGCGTGAGTTATTATAAAGTGTTACCAAAGATTCTTACTGTAATTGTAAATAACTAACTCAAGCAACATTTAGAAAAAATTAAGATTGTAATGCACACATAAACACATAAAAGTGATACACAGACAGTGACACAGAGACCCACACACAAAGAAAATAGGTATATGCTGCCCTCTAGTGGTTGCTCTATGTATGACATGTATCATTTTTTTTTAAATCAGATATAATTAATCTGCCTATTTTAACTAACATACGCTTTCTGAATTGAAAAAAATGAATAAATTGTGTTTATTTAAAACATTTGTATTATTCTATGTATAAATTAATTGTGCATAGTGTTTTTTAATAGAAAATTAGAGTCATTCCGTTTCCCTTTTTTGACATTAATTTAATCTATCACCATGGCATGACTGTTCGAGATATCCATTATTCGTTCTCAATTTAACATCTTCAATATCTTAGCACCATGGTAAAAATGTTTGGTCTGAATTGAATGAAGTCCCTATAAGTAGTACTTTAAAATTCAGAGCCTGTTTATTCAAAAAATCCACATTAAAACCAAATTATCTATCTTCCTGTTGGTCTGAGCTAATGACTGTAAATTAGAAAGTTTTCCAGAATAATGAGAACAAAATGTGTACCGAGTTTGGTGACTGTAGGTTAAACTAACCCCCCCACTTTTGTCAAAAGGTGGCGCTGTAGAGCCCGTGCTCCACGCCCGTTTATAAGGCTTTGCCCATATCTACTGGATGACAATATTGATGTGTGTTGAGTTTCATGCAGTTTGAAGCATGTTAAGAGCCTCAAAAATGCCCAAGAATATTATTAAAGTTTGACGTGTTGCCATGGCAACAATTTTTAATATATCACAGACACATTAACAGGTCTACATCTGCTGTTATTGACATTATTGTGATGAAGTTTGAAGCAAATCAGTAAATAAGAGTGAACTCAATGCATTTTGAAAGTGACACACTTCTTGCTGCCAGTTGGTGGCGCTATAACTTTGACTCACAATAGTCACATCCATGTGATCAGACTCCTATAACGAACACACCGCTGAAGTTTCATAAACATCAATCAATGTATGCAGAAGTTATAACACACTTCCTGTTTCCCTTTTCTCGCCATAAATTCGTTGCCTCGCCACGGCCAAACCGTTCGAGATATCAAAAATCCGCTGGCAATTTTTCATCATCAATGTCTTGACTTCATGCTGACCGAGTTTGGTGGTGATCGGATTAATCGCCTAGGAGGAGTATATCAAATTCCAGAGCATGTGTTTTTCAAACAACCCGTAATAGCTTACTTCCTGTTGAGGTGACGTATAACTTAGAGTACGAAAGTTGTTTGGCCCGATGAGGTCTATATGTGTACTGAGTTTTATACTTATATGTGCAAGCGTGTTTGATATATAGACCAAAATTTTCGGACCCTGTTCAAGGGGGCGCTGTTGAGCCCTCCTGCCACGCCCGGGTACCAGCTTCTGCCCGGCCCCTGATGGCCGCGGTTCCAATGTATGTGCAAAGTTTCATGAGTTTTCGAGCATGGTAAGGGCCCCAAAAATGCCCGAATAGTCGGAAAAAAAAAAATAAATATACTGCGAGCAGCGATGACGGGCCAAAGCCCGGTGGCACCGCCACCCCTGTGGCTTCAGGGCAACTGTGCATAGCGGGCAATGGGCATTTAAAACAGTTAAGCATAAAAGGACTGTCAAATTCACTCCACATTTACTGCACTACAAGGTACGCTATAGAGCCCCTCCTCCCTGCCTTTTCTAAGGCTTTGCCCATGTCTACTGGCTAACAATCCTGATGTGTGTGCAAACAATTTGAAGCATGCTAAGAGTCTCAAAAGCATTCAAAACCATATAAAAGTTTGATGCGTTGCCAAGGCAACTGTGTTTGAGATATCACAATTCTTTTCAAAGGCCTACATCTGACATGTTTACATTATTTAAATGAAGTTTGAAGCAAATAGGGTAAACATAAGGTGATCTCAAAGCATGCTGAAAGTAACACATTTCCTGCTGCCAGTTGGTGGCGCTATAACTTTGACTCACAATAGTCACATCTATGTGATCAGCCTTGTAGAACGAAGACACAGCCGAAGATTCATCAAAATTAATTAATGTATGCAGAAGTTATAACACTTTGTTTCCCTTTTCTTGCTATTAATTCGTTGCCTCGCCACGGCCAAACCATTTGAGATATCCAAAATCCGTTTGCAATTAAACAACTTCAATGTGTTAGCAACAAGTTAAAAAAGCTTGGTGTAAATTGGATAAACCCTGTAGGAGTAGTAGTATAAATTCATAGCCTGTTTTTTCAAAAAATTAACATTCAAACAAAAATAGCCGACTTCCTGTTGGTCGGAGCTAATGAATGTAAATTAGAAAATTGTCCGGCTTGATGAGAACAATATGTGTACCGAGTTTGGTGACTGTAGGAAAAACTAACCCCCCCACTTTTGTCAAAAGGTGGCGCTACTGAGCCCCTCCACCACGCCCATTTCTATGGCTTTGTCCATGTCTACTGGTTGACAATATTGATGTGTGTGTCGAGTTTCATGCAATTTGAAGCATGTTAAGAGCCTCAAAAACACTCAAGAATATTATTACAGTTTGACCTGTTGCCATGGCAACAATATTTCAAATATCAAAAATCCTGTCATAGGTCTACATCTGCTGTGTATTGACTTTACACTGATGAAGTTTGAAGCAAATCAGGTAAAAAAAAGGGTGATCTCAAAGCATTTCAAAAAGTGATACACTTCCTGCTGCCAGTTGGTGGCGCTATAACTTTGACTCACAATAGTCACATCCATGTGATCAGACTACTACAACCAACACACTCGTGAAGTTTCATAAAGATCAATATATGTATGCAGACGTTATAACACATTTCCTGTTTCCTTTTTCTCGCCATAAATTCGTTGCCTCGGCCAAACCGTTCGAGATATCAAAAATCCGCTGGCAATTTTTAATCATCAATGTCTTGACTTCATGCTGACCGAGTTTGGTGGCGATCGGATTAATCGTCTAGGAGGAGTATATCAAATTCCAGAGCATGCGTTTTTCAAACAACCCTTAATAGCTGACTTCCTGTTGGCGTGGCGTTTAACTTAGAGTACGAAAGTTGTTCAGCCCGATGAGGTCTATATGTGTACCGAGTTTTATACTTGTATGTGCAAGCGTGTTTGATATATAGACCAAAATTTCGGACCCCATTCAAGGGGGCGCTGTCGAGCCCCCCTGCCACGCCCGGGTACCAGCTTCTGTCCGGCTGTAATGGCCGCGGGTTCTGACCTGTGTGCAAAATTTCAAGAGTTTTTGAGCATGTTAAGGGCCCCAAAAACCCCAAAAACTTAGAAAAAAAATAATAATAATAAATATAGCTGCGAGCAGCGATGACGGGCCAAAGCCCGGTGGCATCGCCACCCCGGTTGCTTCAGGTCAGCTGTGCACGGCGGGCAATGTGCATTTAAAACAATTAAACATAAAAGGACTATGTCAATTTCAAACCACATTTACTGCAGCGGCTGATGCTCCTATGATGACAAACCACAAAAGCCACATGCATGAGATCGTTTAAATTGAGATGACTTTCATGTCACAGAATGTTATAAGTCTATTTCAAATGAGTGCAGAATATCATCATAATCTGAAATGTCTGGGTTTTTTCTCATTGCGAGTTCAGGCTGCATGATTTTAGCCCCGATTTTAGCTCGCAGACAGGTTTTGTGAAATCGCAGACAAATGCCCGAAATCACAGGCAAATCAGTGCTCTGTTATGCGAGTTCTCTGTCACAGTCTCTCCAACCATTTCCTCCTCCATATTCTTCTTTTATTTTTCTTGTTTTCGCTGCAAATCAGCACACAGGCAGGCCATTCGTATTGCAAGCTTCTTGCGGGTTACCGTTTTTAATAATAAACCCAGTCTCACTTGAGAACTCCGGTCTTGTGTTGTTTCCTTGTCACATCTCCCGTGTGTTTGGTTGTGAAACATAGTTTGAGTGCCAGACAGATGTGTCGGCGATTCTTCCTATTCTAAATTCATGCAGTGTGAAACCTTCTGTCGCCGATCCATCATGCATTTTGAACACAACAGCGACTGAATCGAAAGCGAAAGTAATGCAGTGTGAAAAGGACAGTGACCAGACTAGTTTGAAAATCATGCAGTCTGAAGTCGGCTTCAGACAACCCCTATTAAAATTCTAGACCAAATTATATACTGTTATTTGTGCAAACTCCACAATGCTCTGAAATAACTAATCCAGCCATAATGTGAATGTCTGTGATTGCTGATGTTGTATAATCCTCACTCTTCTATTCATGTTTTTTGACCTCCATGAGCTGTTGTTTGTGCACCAATCTTATACACCAAAAGCATGCATTCATTTAATTTTAATATGTGTGGTATAAGATAAAAAATAAAATGGAAAAATAATAAATAATAAATAGAGCCAAATCACAGAACCTGCAAAGACAATTTTAATGTCAGTCTCAGGTATTAATAAGGTTCATATCTTGAATTTTCTGCTCACTTATGCAAGTTTATTTTAAACAGCCACTTTCATAATCATGTGAAATTTTACTGAAACAGGTTTTTTAATAAATTTGAATTATATCAGTAAATAAATAATTAAAAAATTCTCATTGTAATTGTTAAAAATAAATAACTCAATATTTAGAAAAAAATAAGACTGTAAAGCACACATATGCATACACAGAGAGAGAAAAAGATATATATAGACAGTGTGACACAGACATAGACCCACACACAGACACAAAGTTTCATAAAGATCAATCAATGTATGCAGAAGTTATAACACACTTCCTGTTTCCCTTTTCTCGCCATAAATTTGTTGCCTCGCCACGGCCAAACCGTTCGAGATATCAAAAATCCGCTGGCAATTTTTCATCATCAATGTCTTTACTGCATGCTGACCGAGTTTGGTGGTGATCGGATGTATCGCCTAGGAGGAGTATATCAAATTCCAGAGCATGCGTTTTTCAAACAACCCATAATAGCTGACTTCCTGTTGAGGTGACGTATAACTTTGAGTACGAAAGTTGTTCGGCCCGATGAGGTCTATATGTGTACCGAGTTTTAGACTTATATGTGCAAGCGTGTTTGATATATGGACCAAGTTTTCGGGCGCAATTCAAGGGGGCGCTGTCGAGCCCCCCTGCCACGCCCGGGTACCAGCTTCTGTCCGGCTGTCATGGCCGCGGGTTCTGACGTGTGTGCAAAAATTCAAGAGTTTTTGAGCATGTTAAGGGCCCCAAAAAACCCCAAAACCTAAAAAAAAAAAATAATAATAATAATAATAATAATAATAATCCTAAAGAAAACAATAGGGCCTTCAGCCCTTACTGGGCTTTGGCCCTAATAAAGAAAACAAAAGGGCCTTCAGCCCCTTGGGCTTTGGCCCTAATAATAATAATCCTAAAGAAAACAATAGGGCCTTCAGCCCCTTGGGCTTTGGCCTAAATATAGCTGCGAGCAGCGATGACGGGCCAAAGCCCGGTGGCACCGCCACCCCGGTGGCTTCAGGGCAACTGTGCACAGTGGACAGTGGGCATTTAAAACGGTTACACATTTACTGCAGTGGCTGATGCTTTTATGATAACAAACCACAAAAGCCACATCCATGATCATTTAAATTGAAATGACTTTCATGTCACAGAATGTTATAAATCAATTTCAAATGAGTGCAGAATATCATCCTAATCTGAAATGTCTGGGTTTTTTCTCAGGCAACCCCTATAAAAATTCTAGACCAAATTACATGTTATTTGTGCAAACTCCACAGTGCTCTGAAAAAACTAATCCAGCCTTAATGCGAATGTCTGTGATTGCTGATGTTGTATAATCCTCACATTTCTCTTCATGCGTTTTTTGACTTCCCTGAGCTGTTGTTTGTGCACCAATCTTATGCACCAAAAGCATGCTTTCATTTAATTTTAATATGTGTGGTATAAGACAAAAAATAAAATGAAAAAAAATTAATAAATAGAGCCAAATCACAGAACCCGCAAAGACAATTTTAATGTCAGTCTCAGGTAATAATAAGGTACATGTCTAAGTTTATTTTAAACAGCCACTTTTATAATCTTGTGAAATGTACTTAAAGATTTTATTATAATTTTAATATAATTTGAATTATATCAATAATTTATTTTAAAAGTAATTTAATTGTAAAAATAATAATTGTAACTCGAACATTTAGAAAACTAGTCCTGTAACAATAGTGATATAGTGTCATAGTTCAAATTCAAATGAGTGTGAAGTTATCTTTTGCAGTGTTTTTAAATTTGAATTAACCTAATTATCAAACTAATAAACGTAATACTATGTTGTCAGTGGCCTACAAATAAACTGGCCTGATTAGCTGCTTCAGGTGTGTTTGATTAGAGTTGGCAAACTCTGAAGCACAGTGAGTCTGCAATAAAAGGGTTAAAAGGTAAAGCTCATTGTTACACCACTTTCAACAAAAAAAAAAAAAAAAAGGCTTGCAAATGTTTGTTTTTTCTCTCAAGACCACATTTACATAGTTAATGGGTTCTACTGTTTGTCCTCACAATGCTATTGGATAGAAGAAGTGTTTATATGTCCGGTCATCTGACCATGAAATCACTCTACCTGCAAACTTCGCATCAAGCTCATCTCCTTTTTTTTTTTTACATGACTGGATTTGTCAAGATTCAAGTAAGTAAAATTCCTTTTTTTGTGTGTGTGTGTGTTTATTACAATGTCTAGAACACAGGTATATTTAGTTATTTTGGAAAACATTAATCAAATTTGATTTAGAGATTGTTATACCATGTCGTAATTCTACAACGTTGGGCTAGAGTGGTAGTCAAAATAGATTGTGCTCCTACACATCACATAAGGACACTGCACTTCTCACATGGTCACAAATTTAAATTTAAACTGTTAGATTCATTGTTACTAAGTTCTAAATGTGCTTTTCTGTTAAATTTGTACTTAGTTTAGTTTAGACCATAATTAAACACAGGAATAAATTGTATGTGGAATTTGAGACTCCATCATCCAGAGCAGTATCTGAAACTCCCTGTATCCTTGTAGTTTATTTGTTTTTTAACTTCTAAATGTTCCTGAGATTTTTTTATGAGTGTTGCCCAGGTAGCAGTTTATAGCATTAGGATATAAAAAACAGGCTCTGAATGTCTGTGAATGGTCTTGAATATGAACCTGTAAGTACTCTGGGGGTATGCATGTGTTACTTTTAGTATGATAGAAAAGCATAATAGGTGATCCAGACAGTATTTTGATTAGAATTTTGATTAGCATTTGCATTGAAATTATAATACTTTGATGGATAATTCTTAGATCTCTACCCTCAACATGGTCTACCACCCTGTCTATTTTTTCAGTTTATCTACTACAATATAAGACCCATATGTATTATTCACTTATTTTTTTAACTTTTTCCATTTCAGAATGCCAAGATGTCATCGGACCACCCCGTCTGGATGTACACAAAGACATGACTGCACATTTACCAGTAAAACAAGAGAGGATGCTGCAGACACTGCAATAATGGATACACAAATACACTGTATCAAGTGCATGTTCGCCTGTATTGTTGTGTGATTATTACTCATGATATATACTGTTATGGGGTCCAAAAAAATAAAATAAATACAATTTAAATTTTCCTACAGTTGATGATTTCAAAGCAGTTCAAAGTGGAACCAGGTCCATGGGTAGCTCACCATTGTGCACATTTAATTGTGTCTGATACACAGACAATTCTTCTCCAAAAGGATTAATGGTGCGTCCAAGTCCTCCTGGGAAGTTCGTATTTACGAGTGGGAAGTCGTGTGTACGACTGTAGGTACGTTCAAGTCACTTTGTCTGAGTATGATGGCGGTGTGCCTTCTCTAAATTAATTACACAAAATAACAACACTTCTGCTTCTAAAAAATGTAGAGCAAAGAATGTGCATTAGTTGTATGTTGCTTTTTTTATTATTAATTTATGAAGCCATTGTAAACTTTATTGTTACATATTACATTTTTATATTGTGATGCATTCGTATTTTTTTACTGGTAATCAGCTTACTTCATTGTAAACAGAAAAGCCTGACAATGTCACTGCTAATACCTGTAAGTATTGTGGTATTCACTATGTTTCTGACTGACACGCCCCCAACTCGTACAGATCGGAGCTTAAAGAAAATTACGAGCTTCCCACTGGTATTTACGACATTGTGGTGGCGTTCATGTCGGTTCTGTTCGTAAATACT